>MU685868.1:9803-33135 GCA_026770625.1 Nicotiana glauca | reverse complement strand
TTTTTTTTTTTTTGGGAAATTTGGGTGACTTTTTTAGAGTATCATTATCCATGTTAAATCTTTTTGTTACTCCAGTGGTTGCTCTCTCTATTTATCTAGGAGGAGGATGTCAAGAATAAAATAAGCGTGAAAGAGAAAGAATGACAACATATAACTTTGAGCAAGTGCACGCCTAATCCACCTCTTTTACTATTGTGACTGATTATAATGGAAGAAAATTGTCATTTGTGTATTGTCATTGCCCTCCGTAGATGTAAAAATTGCATCATTTGGTGATCATACAATATTCGTGAGTGGATAATTGTTTCAAATTGTATCTAACTTATATCCAGCGATATCATCTATATTTGATAAATTTTAACATGCATCTGATAATCACCTCACTCATAATACTCATACAGTCGAAACCCTGCATTTTTTCCAAAATCGGAGGTCTGAGAATTCAAAAGGTTCCAAAAAACAAAACAAAAACAAAACACATGAGGATTTCAAAAGTTAGTTTGATTTCTATTCCTTTTCATATTTCCTGGAATTCTGGATGATAATTGAGCTGTAGAAGTGTTATTTGGTTGTTGGACATTTAATTTGACTTATGTAATATACTATTAATGTTGAGACCTCAGACGGGTCAAACATCAGCGGCCATGGGCATTAAATAATAGGCGAAATACGTAAACGGCCCCTTCAAGTTGTCCTCAACGGTTAGCCAGACACCTCAACGGACCCTTTTAACATTTAAACACTTCAAATGGCTATTAAATATACCAAATAGACACCTCATAGTGACATGGCATAAGAGAATCTCAAATATTTTTAAATTTTTTGTAAAGAAAATTCTATATAAAGTCTTAAAAGTAAATATAAAAATTATATATTTATATATCGGTTTGGTTTGAATTTTTTTTTTTACTCAATATCAAATAAATTAAATTAAACCTAATTGAGATTTTTTTAGAGATTGTTCATTTTGAGACGATTTTTTGTCCACCCAAAAGTGTATTTCTGGTCACCTCACTATGTTGCTGTCTTTTCAGTTTCTCCTATGGCAGGTAATTCAAAATAGGTGATACGGGGTAATCTTTGGACATCGATATCATAAGCTGCATCGTGCAGTGTGTTCTCTGCTACAAGTTAGCCGCCTGAGCACTCAATATTACCTTGTGCATTAATTGTGAGCTATTCATCTTCAAAATTGTCATTTGTGTATTGTCCATTGTCCTTCCGTAGATGTAAAAAATGTATCATTTGGTGATCATACAATATTCGTGAGTGGATAATTGTTTCAAATTGTATCTAACTTATATCCAGCGATATCGTTTATATTTGATAAATTTTAACATGCATCTGATAGTTACCTCACTCACAATACTCATACAGCCGAAATGTAACGACCCGGTCGTTCCGAGAGTTAAACCCCTGTTTCCCATATTTCTGCTTATTTATGTGTTGTTCGGCTGTGTTTAGTTGTATCGAGTTGGAGTAGGTTCGTAATGTCATTTGTGAAGCGTGGGCCAATGTAACGACCCGACCCGTCGTTACGGGAGTTTTGCCCCGTTTTTCCCGTTTTATGCTTTCATATGTTTCATTATATGTGTTTGGAGAATTTGAAATAAATCGGGTAGAATTCGGTTAGAAATGAGGAAATAAATCTCTTTATGAGAAGGTTAGTTTGGAAAAGTCAACCGAATATTGACTTATGAGTTAGAAGGCTCGGAATGGATTTCTGATGATTCGACTAGTTTCGGGGGATGATTTATGACTTAGGAGAACAATCGAAATTGAATTCGGAGATCCGGTGTAGATTTAGGCTTGAATTGGCTAAGGTTGGATTTTGGCGAATTCCGGACGGTAGGTGAGATTTTGATCCGAGGGTCGGAATGAAATTCCGAGAGTTGCAGTAGCTCCGTTAGGTGATTTTGGATATGCGTACAAAATTTTAGATCATTAGGAGGTGTTTAGGTCGGGTTTTAGATCGAATGCAAGTTTCGGAAGTTTTAGTTTGACATAGGCTTGAATTCGTGGTAATTCGATAATTTTGATGTTTATGTTACGAGCTAGTTTGAATGAAGTAATAGATCATATATGTGCGTTTGGTTGAGGTCCCGAGGGCCTCGGGGTGATTTCGGATGGCTAACGGGGAATTTTTTTTAGATATTTCACGGGCTCGGTTGATCCAAATTTGCGTGGAACAAATTCAGTAAAGATGAGATCTTTCAAATTCTCAATGGTACTCTGAAATGACGGAAAGCTCCTTCTAACATAGTCCAAATCAGGGGCAGTTAACGTCAAATTAGAAATATAGGAAAAGTATCCAAGAATAAATATTACTATTTCATTAATATTAATATACTAATAAGGTAGACAATATCATCATAGGAGAAAAAATCGAGAAGTCAGTTTTCTTCTTTCCTGAGCCAATCGTTATTCAAATATTTTGTGCCAAAGAGGATTAGGGTGTATTTCAGTTCAAGAACGAGTGTGTCGGAAACAAATTTTTTGTACGAAGACGAATCCTTGTGGTCGATTGCTAAAACCCTAATTCCTGAGTTGAATTGCTTGCTTCTGAGACGATTTTTAAGAGAGAATTCCTGGGATTTCATCAGGTAAGAGTTCTTAGACTCGGATTATGTTGTTATGATGTAAAAAGATAGATTAAACACTGAAAAACCAAGGATTTAAGGGGTAAAAATGGAGGTTAGGGCTTGAAACCTAAGAAGGTGTAAAGTTGAAATTTAAGGGGTCAAACGGACTCCGATTTTGATGAACTTTATATGCACGGACTCGTGGCGAGACGAGGAATCCGTTGGTATGATTTTCAGAATTTTTCGAGAAGCGGGCCCGGGGCTCGGGTTTTACCAACTTCGTGAATTCTAGTACTTTTCGAGTATTTTTGATTGGGTTATGTTTCTTTGACCCATATTTACGTATTCGCTGTGGTTTTGACTAGATTCGACGTGCGAGGAGGTCGATACGAAAGGAAAAGGCATTGCGGACCAGTCTACGGCCGGTTAGAGGTGAGTAGTTGGTATATATGATGGCCTGAGGGTTTGAAACCCCGGCTTATCACATTGTGACGCTATTTAGGGCGTGACTCACATCCCATGGCAGGTGCGGGATTGGTTATGACTGGGGATTGTGACTTGGTCCATCCCGAACAAGAATAATACTACATTGGCGATTGAAACGCATTCTGTGTTGAACATATATGGGCCTTATGCCATGTTTGGGGCCTTGTGCCGACCTGTAGTATCCTTAGGGGATAAATATCATTGTGATAGCATGATTTGTAAAATCATTGATCTCAGTCCTGGGTTTAATCACTATTGTGAACTGCTAAGTCACTTTTTCCTGAAAATTAAATAACTAAAGTATTTCCTTATTAATGAATCAGAAATTGGAAACAAATAAATTAAAACTGTTTTGTGACTCATATGCATATTGTGGACTGAGTATGGATCGGGCTGCACGCCGCAGCGAATGATATGAATATATTGCGCTTGGGCTGAAGGAGCCCCTCTGGAGTCTATACACACCCCCAGTGAGCGTCGTCGACGTTAAATGGATCGGGCTACATGCCGTAGCGGTCATGTGCATTGCATTGCATTCATGCATTGTTAATTACTTGTGTTATCTGTGGTTTGCTATTGTTGTTAGTTCGTAGTAGGCATCAGACTGTTAGACCTAGCTTTACTTTGTGGCATTTCGTGGATTTCTTGCTTTCAGCTATTTTATATGCTTTTTACTCACTGAGTACTTAGTACTCACCCCTACTCCCTGCACCTTTGTGTGCAGATTCAGGTACGCCGGAGGTTTAGCCGAGCAGTTCAGTTTTATTCAGAGTTATCCGAGTTGCTGAGGTAGCTGCTGGCGTTCGCAGGACCTGGCTTATCTCCTTATTTCAGTTTATTTACATATATACTTTCAGACTTGAGTATTTCGTTCAGATATTCTTACTATTATCCAATTTTTGCTTAGAGGCTCTAGACTCGTGACCCCAGATCTTTGGGAGTGTTATTGTCGGTTTTTGCACTTCTCGGTATTATCATTCTACTATTATTATTGGATTATTATTATAAACTCTTGTATTTTCCTTGAATTGTCGTTTCGGGACTTGTTGTTAAATATGAAACGGTTATTGGTCTGGCTTGCCTAGCTTTAGGGTTGGGTGCCATCACGATCGGGTTTGGGTCGTGACAAGTTGGTATCAGAGCCTAGGTTACTAGGCCTCCGAGTCATGAGCCGGTTTAGTAGGCTCTCGCGGATTGGTATGTAGACGTCCGTATCTATCCTCGGGAGGCTACAGAACTTTTAGGAAACACTTTACTTTCTTGGATTCATATCGTGCGGTTTGTGTTATCGTGAAACTAAATTTTTCTGTATTCTATTCTCTCACAGATGGCGAGAACCCGTGCTAACGGACGTGGTGGACGACCACCAGTGGCACCCAGAGGCCGTGGTCGTGGCAGAGGCAGGGCAGCAGTGATAGCACCTGCTGACCCACCAGTTGACCAGACTCAGGGTCAGATCCCAGCGCCAGTGGATCAGGTTCAGGATCAGATTCCAGCTGCAGGCATTCCAGCAGCCCAGGTTCATGCACCGGCAGTGCCTATTGAGATACCGGGTCTCCAGGAGACCTTAGCACAGATTCTATCAGTTTGTACTGGCTTAGACCAGGTGGTTGCGGCTTCTACTGCAGCAGCTTCTTCTCAGGCAGAGGGAGGAAATCAGACCCCCGTTACTTGCACACCAGAGCCGGTAGTTCAGGGCTTACAGGTACCTGAGGCAGCTCCAGCCCAGCCGGTTCAGCCGGCTGCACCAGTCGTACCAGCCCCAGCTCATGTGGTCCCAGCTATGCCTGATGACGAGCAGCGTCGGTTGGAGAGGTTCGGTAGACTTCAGCCTCCGACATTCAGTGGTGTTGAGGGCGAGGATGCCCAGGGTTTTCTGGATAAGTGCCAGCGTATGCTTCGTACTGCGGGAATTTTGGAGTCTAGCGGTGTTGCTTTTACTACCTTCCAGTTCACAGGGCCTGCATTTAATTGGTGGGAGGACTTCGAGAGGCGTAGGCCTATTGGGGCAGCGCCCCTCACTTGGCAGCAATTCTCCACGGTATTTCTAGAGAAGTATGTGCCCCAGTCTCATAGGGAGGAGCTGCGTCATCAGTTCGAGTGGTTGAAGCAGGGAGATATGACAGTGACTCGGTACGAGTTGAGGTTTACACAGCTAGCTCGGCATGCTATGTGGATGATCCCGACAGATCGTGAGAGGATCAGGAGATTTGTGGATGGTCTCAACTATCCTACCCGCATATTGATGACTAGAGAGAGGGCTACAACAGTTACTTTTGAGGAGGTGGTTGATGCGGCTCGTGAGATTGAGACAAACCGTCGTCGAGAGCGCGATGAGAGAGAGGCTAAGAGGCCTCGTGGTGCAGGTAGTTACAGTGGTGCTCCGTCTAGGGGCCAGTTTCAGCACAGCAAAGGTCGTTCCTTCAGATCTCCTCAGTCAAACCGTTCAGAGTCTAGTGGAGCTTCGTCAGACCGTGGTCGTCAGGGTCATCAGGGTCATCATGGTCAGCAGGGTCGTCAGCAGAGCCAGCACGCACTGAGCGCCCTTCCAGCTCAGAGCTCTGCTCCTGCTCCTTCAGCTCAGGGTTCATCTGCAGCGAGAGGTTCTCAGCAGTCCCTTTCTCCAGCTTCAGGCCATTACTTTGAGTGTGGTGAGTTGGGTCATATTAGGAGGCAGTGTCCCCAGTTACTCCGTAAACAGCCTCAGCAGAGGGATCAGCCCTCATCTTCTGCTCCTGTTTCTTTAGCACCCACTCAGTCAGCTAGGAGTGGTGGTCAGGTAGCCAGAGGTCGCCCCAGGGGTGAGGACCGTACTGGCGGAGGTCAGGCTCGTTTTTATGCTCTTCCAGATAGGAGGGACGCTAGTGCATCAGATGCAGTCATCACATATATTATCTCAGTCTTCCACAGGGATGCTTCTGTCTTATTTGATCCCGGATCTACCTATTCCTATGTATCTTCATATTTTGCGCATCATTTGGGTACGACCCGTGGTATTCTTGCCTTGCCCGTGCATGTGTCTACCCCGATGGGTTATACAGTTGTTGTGGATCATGTATATCGATCCTGTCTTGTTACTATTGGGGGTCTGGAGACCCGAGTTGACTTGTTATTATGGGCATGGTGGATTTCGACGTGATTCTGGGTATGGATTGGTTATCTCCTTACCATGCTATTCTGGAGTATCATGCCAAGACAGTTACGTTGGCTATTCCAGGTATTCCGAGGATCGAGTGGCGAGGCATGACTGATTATGTATTCGACAGGGTGGTTTCCTTCCTAAAAGCACAACGAATGATTAGGAAGGGTTGTTTATCTTATCTGGCTTTCGTTAGAGATGTTGGAGCTGAGGCTCCTAGTCTTGATTCGGTCCCCGTTGTGAGGGATTTCCCGGATGTATTTCCAGCAGACCTGCCAGGCATACCACCGGACAGGAATATCGATTTCGGTATTGACCTGGTGCCGGGCACTCATCCTATTTCTATTCCTCCCTATCGTATGGTACCAGCTGAATTAAAAGAGTTGAAGGAACAACTTCAGGAACTCCTAGATAAGGGGTTTATTCGCCCGAGTGTGTCACAATTTCAGGAACAACTTCAGGAACTCCTTTAACAGTTGTGAATTAACATTGCATAATCAGCGAAAATAATAAGGCGGAAGACTGAAGTATAACAATTTAATATTAATATCGATAACAAAATCCATAAACCAAAAACTGCAGGATCTAGTGTCACAATTTCACAGACTGCCTAAGAGTACTACAAATAAGGGTCCGAAAGATAAATACAACACTGTCTCTGAAATACATAAAAAAAACATAAGGGAAAGATAGAAGGAGACGCCAAGGCCTGTGGACGCCTGCAGGACTACTTCGAGTCGCCTGAATGGACTGAAGGCAGCAACCTCACTGCGGCCCAAAAGCTGCAGCACCAGGATCTGCACATAGTACAGAGTGTAGTATCAGCACAACCGACCCCATGTGCTGGTAAGTGCCTAGCCTAACTTCAGCGAAGTAGTGACGAAGCTAGGACCAGACTACCAAATAAACCTGTGCAATTAAATCATATACAACAGAAAAAAAAGTAGATAATTACAGCTAAAGATGGCAGGGGAAAACATGATGCAGTGAGTATAAGATAACAACAGAATACCAAAAGAGGAATGTAAAGAAACCAAAATTTAATTGCCAACAAGAATAAGGAAAACAACACAGTATTCATTTTTATTTCTTCCTTATTGCAGGCGTGCAACCCGATCCCATTTCAAATCAACATCAATCATACTAGAATCTCGGCAAGGTAACAAAAGTATAACAACAACATCCCGGCAAGGGAGACAATATTGTAAACAATAACATCCCGGCAAGGGAGACAATATCATAATAGTAACATCCCGGCAAGGGAGACAATATCATAAACAATAACATTCCTGCAAGGGAGACAATGTCATAACAATAACATCCCGGTGAGGAAGACAATATCATAAAAAATAACATCTCGGCATGGGAACCAACAATGACAATCATCATACTAGGCATGAATAAATCATAACAGAGTCACAATAATTACAATACGAGACTCACTGGCATGCTTGATACCGACGTATAGATACTCGTCACCATGCCTATACGTCGTACTCCACAATTAACACATAGCAAATAAGATGCAACTCCTAATCACTCAAGTTAAGGTTAAATCAAACACTTACCTCAAAGCCATGAATACAATTAAGCCTCAACTACTGCTTTACCTCTTGATTTCATCACCAACTCGCTTGTATCTAGCCACAATTTAATTAACGATATCAATAAATGCTAAATGAATCAATTCTAATGCATGAAAATAGGTTTTATAAAGATTTTACCAAAAAGTCAAAAATTGACCCCGGGTCCACATGGTCAAAACTCGATTATCCATTCAACCACGAAATCAAATATATAATTTATTTTGAAATCGGACCTCAAATCGAGGTCCAAATCCCCAAAATTTAAAAAACCTAAGTTTTACCCAAAACACCTAATTTCCCCCGTGAAAACCCTTGATTTTGAGTTGAAATCATATTTAAAAAAAATATTATAGATTAAGGAAAATGAGTTAGAAGGAACTTGCAATTTTTTTGGTGATGAACTTTTCTTTAGAAAATTGCCTAAAAGTGTTTAGGTTTTGAAAAGGTTTGAAAAATACAGAAAAATGCATCTAAGTCTCAATTGACTAGTTTCTAATATCGCATTTACGACCAGGATTCGTAATTGCGAACCTTTAAGAAGCCTGCTATCTCAAATATGAAGAAATTGTCGCATTTGCGACCACTCAAAAATCCAGAAGGCTTCGCATTTGCGAGATATTTGTCGCATTTGCGACTATGGCCCTTCTGCATTTGTGATCAAGGCCTGCCTAGGCCATCTTCGCAAATGCGGTACTACTTCGCATTTGCGAGATTGCGAAGCCTGCAGCCGTGCAACACACCAGCAATTTTCTTAAGTCTAAATTCACTCCGGCCTATCCAAAACTCACCCGAGCCCTCGGGGCTCCACACTAAATATGCACGCAAGTCTAAAAATATTATACGGACTCGCTCAAGCGATCAAATCATCAAAATAACATCAATAACTATGAATTTAGCATCAAAATCAAAGAAAAATCTCATGAACTCTTAAGTTCTATTTTTTAACAATCGGGGGTCCGATTGACGTCATTTCAAGTCCGTTTCTTACTAAATTTTACAGGCTCAACTTAAATGCCATATAAAACCTGTACCGGGCTCCAAAGACAAAATACGGGCATGATACCATCAAATTTAAACACATTCCAATTTCTAGAACTCTTATAATTTCAGTTAAACAATTTCTTTCAAAAATTTATTTCTCGGGCTTGGGGCCTCGGAATTCAAGTTCGGGTATATGCTCAAGTTTCATATTTTCCTACGTGCCTTCAGGGACCGTCGAATCAGGGGTCCGGATCCGTTTAGCAGACCCATTTACCCAAAATATTTACCGAAATTAACTTAAATTTATTTTAAAAGCAAAATTTATCATTTTTCACAGATTTTTACATAATGGCTTTCCGGATACATGCTCGGACTACACACGCAATCGAGGTGAGGCAAAAGGAGTTTTTAAGGCCTCGGAACATAAAATTTATTTTCAAAAATAAGTGATGACCTTTTGGGTCATCACAATTTTATACCACATATATAACTTTTATAGACACACACATATATATATATATATACACACACATCATAATACATGTTAATAAACAAAATATATCATACTTATTCTTTACAGATGTGAGTTATAGTTTATATATACCACTATTATATAGTTTATCGCATATACATTGAAATAAAAAATATATAAGCACCACTAATCAAAGTTGTAACATGTTAAAATAACATATGTTATTATCCAAATTTAAACTCCAAAAAGGAAACCAAAAGAAAATTTTGCATATATAAAAAAGAAAATAAGAAAGAAAGGCATTAGAAAAGGAAAGACAAAAAAAAATGGAAGGATCGGATCAATTATTGAAGATATAAAATTTGAGCAAAAAAATAGGAACAATTTCCTATGAGTTTATTCTTGTCCACCTGAATTTTAGAAACATTTATTTGAAAGCTATTATGATATGTTAATATTTAAGGCCGTAGATAATAGTTAACTAATGTTACTATAATTTTGAAAAATTTCTTTAAATATTATCTAGTTATGTTTTTTCCCTTCACTCAATTACTTTTTAGTTGTACGAGAGCATATTTGAAAATGTCTTATCAAAGTAAATTACTATTCAATTCTGGGGGGTGTTGGTATATGAAAGTCTCATTTTAAATACAAAAAACTCTCTATCAAAGAAAATAAGTACATATTTGATTGACTGTTGAAATATTAGTTTCATAAAGGCGGTGTACTTTACATAATCGATATTGTGATTCCTTCGTTATTTTATCTAAATAAGAGAATTGTATGGGGTCAAATTTGACCCTCAACGTCTCTATGCCGAAGGGTACGCGTAGTGAGCATACGTCAACTAAAGCAAAGGTACGACTTGGGCGTGGGGACAAAGGCGATGCCAGTTAAAACTCAGCGTCCTCACTAGGGGACGTTGACTACTTTTTGTACTTTTATGATTGTTTCGAGGAAGGCCTTCTGCTATATAAAGGAGACCTTCCCATCGTAAAGGGGATCATTATTATTCTCGAATAATACAACTCTCTTGTTTTCTCTTACTCTCTCTCTATCTCTACATCTAATGAACACTCATTCTCGAGTTCATCTTATCAGATCTACTACACTAATTTCATCTCTTTTGTCTCTAGGTTTTATTATATTTGATTACGATTTACCCTTATTTATTTTTTGATTGTTTTTAAGCTTACAAAGTAGATTGATAACTTTTGAGCCAAACAATTTGGCGCCGTCTGTGGGGAATTCGAGAATCAAAATCATAGTATCCACCTAGAGAACAACCAACTACCATTCTCTACACCACACAAAAAGATGGCCGAAAATAACACCAGATCGAAAGCAATAGTGGGTGTTGCAACCAATCTCCTTGAACCTCTCAACGAGGCCAGTGACGAGGGTATCTTGAATGCAACCCCTAGCACCACACTTGGTACAGAGATCTCACCTTCTCCATCTGAAGATCTGACGATCTTACATGAAAAAGGAGCTTCCATATCTACGGCTAAGGAAGCACCTTCGGTGGTCAAGAAGCTACCGGAAGAATGGCTAACAAGTACTCTAAGTGGCTTGGTTGAGAAGTAACCGCAAAGTAACGTCGGGTGTATGCCAATGGTAAGCATCACTGTTGCCGTGGGTGAACCTGAAGTTGTACGAGCCAATGACAGACCCATCGAAGCACAGGCCGACGATGGCACACTAACAACCATCCTAAACAAGATGGAAGAAATGGAGAATGAAAACAAGGCACTTCGCGACCAAATGAAAGAGCACCAGGAGAGGGTAGACAAGATCCCTGGTGCTCCCAAGTTGCTACCAAAACGCGACGTGGGAAGATTCGTCGAACAACCATATACCGAAGAAGCTGTCCCTTACTCTATCCCAAAAACCTTCAAGATGCCGCCCTACTTGAGGGTATACGATGGAACTACAGATCCCGAGGATCATTTAATCCACTATGTCACTGCTGTGAAGGGTAATGACCTATCAAAATAGCAGGTACCATCGGTGCTGCTGAAGAGGTTTGGTGAGACGTTGACGGGAGGAGCCCTAACGTGGTACTCTCAGCTACCAGCTAAGGCAATATCAACGTTCGAGGAAATGGCAGATAAGTTCATCACCGCCCATGCAGGAGCGAAGAAAGCGGAAGCAAGGGTTAACGACATCTTCGCCGTCAGGCAAACCGCAGGGGAAGGACTCAGGGACTTCCTAGCTAGGTTCAACAGGGTAAGGATGAGTCTGCAAAACGTATCGGAAGGTATGGCAGTCGCCACTTTCCAGAACGGGCTAAACAGGGACGGTTTGAGGGCAACCAAGAAACTACTAAGCCGTCTCATGAAATATCCCCTACCACATGGGAGGAAATCCACAACGCCTATTGCACTGAGGTACGAGCGGATGAGGATGATCTTAATGGGTCGACCCAACAGTTAACAGCGATACACTCAGAGAAAAGGAGGGATCGACGCAATGACGGACGGCGATAACAACTCCCATGCTCTAACAAAGAACGGCACCAGCCATACACCAGATCCTCCCATCCACCACCAAGGCATACGGATTCTTTACAGCGATACGTCGCCCTACTCCGAAACGAAAGAGGAACACCTCCTTTATTATCTGCCCATAACTTTTGTGTGTCTCCTTCAGAAATAGTGTACGCACTGGAGAAGCTGGGCACCAAGGTGCAGTGGCTGCAAAAGATGAAATCAGACCTCGCTACAAGGAAATTAATGTCCTATGCGAGTTCCATCAGGAACGGGGGCACAAAACCGAGGACTACATAGGCCTACGGCAAGAGGTGGTCAAGATGCTGAACCAGGGATACCTGAGGGAATTACTCAGTGACAAAGGAAAAATAAACTTTGCGCGTGGACGGGAACAACCCCACGGGCTGCCAAAGCCGCCCTCCCCAGCACGCACGATAAACATGATCGTCGAAGGCGGCGACGACTCAGCAATCAACCACGTCAAGTTCGCCACCACGCACAAACTAAAACGGACCATCGCCCATGAACGGTATGACAACTTCGAAGATAGTATCACCTTCAATAAGTCCGATGCCGACGGTTTTTCTTTCCCTCATTACGATGCTTTAGTTATCACTTTATGTATCGCCGATACGGATGTTGAAAAAATCATGATTGACGACGGAAGTGGTGCCTGTATTATCCACCCGAGGGTCCTCGTACAAATGGGACTCGAGGGTAAGGTGATACCGCGTTGCATAACACTAACTGGTTTTAACAATGTAGTGGAACGGACATCCAGAGAAATATCACTGCCCGTTTTAGTAGGAGGGGTCACGCTGGAAATAACTTTCCACGTAATGAATCAGGAAGCGGCCTACAACGTCATCATAGGACGCCCATGGATACATGCCATGCGAGCGGTCCCTTCAAGTTTTTACCAAGTGATCAAATTCCCCACCCCGTAGGGGGTATTCAGCATTCGAGGTGAGCCGCGCACCGCACAGGAATGCTACAAAATAGCTCAAGATTGCACCCACACCAAACAGTTAAAAAGGGCGAGTGCAAAAGCATAACAATCAGCCGTGTCAGGGACTAAAGTCAACCCAACAACGGACGTCATCAGCGACCCCGACGTCGTGGAAGCCTGTAAAGCAACGATCGAAGAACTCGACCCGGTCCAATTGGACGACACCGACCTCACAAAGAAAGCCTACATCGGGCACTTCATCACCAACCCGAGTAAGTATCGTGAATTCCTAACTAACCATGCAGATTTATTTGCTTCTTCCCATTCAGATATGCCAGGAATCCCGCGAGACATCGCCACCCACAGGTTGAACGTCGATCCACTACATCCGCCCGTGCGCCAGATGAGAAGGAAATTCAACGACGCTATCAATGAAGCGGTCAGCGAGAAGGTAGACAAACTACTGGCCAACGGTTCCATCAAAGAATCAAAGTACCCCCAGTGGGTCGCCAATGTCGTCATGGTCAAAAAGAAAAACGGGAAGTGGAGAATGTGTGTGGATTTCACTGATCTGAACAAGGCATGCCCGAAGGATTCATTCCCACTACCCCACATCGACCAATTGATCGACGCTACCGCGGGACATGAACTGTTGAGCTTCTTAGACGCCTACTCCGACTACAATCAAATCAGGATGGCCGAGGAGGACCAGGAGAAAACAACTTTCATCACCCACCAAGGGACATACTGCTACAAGGTAATGCCCTCCGGACTCAAAAATGCGGGGGCTATGTACCAGAGACTGGTAACCAGAATGTTCAAAGAACAGCTCGGTAAGACCATGGAGGTCTATATCGATGATATGCTGGTAAAGTAGACAAAAGAAGAAGACCACATCGACCATTTAAAGAAGCCTTCGAAATACTGAGAAGGTACGTGATGAAGCTGAACCCCGAGAAATGCGCCTTCGGCGTAGCCTCGGTAAAGTTCTTAGGATTTCTCGTGTCTCAACGAGGCATCGAGGTCAACCTAGATCAGATCAAGGCGATAGATGCAATACCTGGGATTCTGAACAGCAAAAAACAGGTACAAAAGTTGACAGGGCGAATAGCCGCCCTATCCAGATTCATCTCACGGTCCTTCGAAAGGTGCCATAAATTTTTCAATGTGTTGAGAAAGGACGACGGATTACAGTGGAATGAGGAATGCATCAAAGCCTTGAGAAAATTGAAAGCATACCTATCTTCGCCACCACTACTGGCCAAAGCGAGTCCAGGTGAGCCCCTACTGGTATATCTGGCCGTCTCCGAGGTCGCCGTCAGCGCAGTCTTGGTTCGCAAAAATGAAGGTACGCAATCTCCAATTTACTATATTAGCAAAACCTTAGTGGATACCGAAACACGGTATTCGCACCTTGAAAAATTAGCCTTGGCATTGGCCGTAGCTTCACGAAAGTTCCGACCCTATTTTCAATGCCACCCCATAAAAGTAGTAACGACCTTCCCCTTGAGAAGTGTCCTACATAAGCCTGAGTTATCAGGCAGACTCGCCAGATGGGCTATAGAGCTCAACGAGCATGACATCTCACATCACCCGAGAACCGCCATTAAGTCGCAAGTACTTGCTGACTTTATAGCTAATTTCAGTGCAGAAATACTGCCAGATTCGGAACTAGAGGCACGTCGTACCCCCTCCAACACCGACTTATGGACCCTGTACATTGACGGTAGCGCTAATGCCTTGGGATCAGGACTGGGACTCGTTCTTGAGGTCCCCATGGGCGATATAATTCGCCGTTCCGTGCGGTGCCCCGAAATGACTAACAACGAGGCCGATTACGAGGCCGTTATTGCAGGTATGAAACTAGCCATCAAATATAGGGCTCGACGGCTCGTTCTCCACTGCGACTCCTAACTCGTAGTGAATCAGGTCACTGGGACTTACAAAATCAAGGAGCAGAGATTGCAAAACTATCAGTCAGAGATCCACAGATTAATGACTGAGTTCGACGAGTGCCGTCTCGAACAAATTCCAAGGGCACGGAACGTTGAAGCAGATGGTTTGGAAAAATTAGCCGCAGCCACTAAAAACTTCAACAAAGAAAGCGTGGTCACCCTCCTCCATTCAGCCATTAATCACACTGAGGTACTCTCTTTAAATTTGACTTGGGACAGGCGCAATCAATTTGTATCCTATCTGCAGGATGGTACACTCACACTCCACAAAAAAGAAGCAAAGAAGCTCCGCGTACAGGCCGCCAGGTATTGCCTGATAAACCACGAGCTTTAAAAAGGACGTTTGGCGGACCTCTAGCCAAGTGCCTGGGGCCGCACCAAATGAGACCAGTACTCGAAGAAGTACACGAAGGCCACTACGGCGCCCATACAGGCAACCGCGCCCTCGTACGCTGCATAATACGAGCCGGTTATTATTTGCCCACCATGAAGAAAGAGGTAGCAGAATACGTCCTCAATGCGAACAATGTCAAAAGTATGCCCCCATGATACATCAACCAGGAGAGCCCCTCCACTCAGTCACTTCCCTATGGCCTTTCATCAAATGAGGAATGGATATAGTCGGTCCCCTACCAACAGGACGAGGAAAGGTACGATTTCTATTAGTTTTAACTGACTATTTCTCCAAGTGGGTGGAAGCAGGTGCGTACACCCAAATACGCGAATATGAAGTCATTGCGTTCATATGGAAGAATATCATCTGCCATTTCGGCATCCCCAAAAAATCAGCTGCGACAACGGACGACAGTTCGTCGGCCAGAAGATGACGAAATTCTTCGACAAATGGCACATTAAGAGAATACTCTCCACAAAATTCATGGGATGTGCTCGTTTTGTTTGGATTTGGGATACATAATTTTAGTTACTCTAGGTTTTAGGCTAATTTGAGATCTTTGTATTTACGTCTGTGTGCATGTTCACACAAGTTTGCTAATGTTAGATTTCTTATGACGCAACCATGTTTAGAATGTAGAGTGCCAGTTGGTCAAGGCAATTTGTATTAGTAATTTTGAGTCAATAGGGGTATTAGACAATTGTGATGGTGCCCATTCATGAAGGTGGCTATTCATGAAGAGTATTGAACAATGGAGGCAATGTTTTGTAGATGGTAGCAACTTGTTTTACTGCTACTGCCTCATGAGATCCTCTAATTAGTAATTGTAGGGCCTCCGCATTAATCTTCTTGAAACATTATATAACTAATCATTAAGTAATTCCGATCCTTAGAGCAGCGTAGCTTCCACCCAAAGCTTCCAATTAATTGAGAGTGTAGAAATAGGTGCCTTGAGCTTCTGCCAAATCTTTAATTCTTCCTGCGTGCTTATTACATGTAAAATTATTCAACTTTAGTCTCTTGGTAGAGCAGCCTGTCTGGTGCACAATTTAAGTCATCTAATGACTTGTACCAAATCATGCTAATTATAGAGGAATATAATATTGTAGAAAAAGGTCTCTAGTATCATCATTATGTTGTTTATTACTTTTGAAACATTTATTTATGCAAAATAAGCAGTTGTGGTTACATCCAAGTAGAAAAGATAGTTGCTCGGAAATAGATAATACAGCGAATCACGTAGTTCTTAAACTTGTATTAACAAGTATATATATTTACACGGAAAATTTTATTTTGTATCTCATAAACTACACTAGTTTTATAAGATTTTTTTTTTTATTTCATAAATTTGTGGATCCAAATTTCTGTGAACTCAAAAATATAAAATTAAGGTTTATAAATTTGTGATACAAGAAAGAGCCTACAAAATAAAACTTCTCATATTTACATATATTTTGTATCATGTAATTTGTGGGCTCAAATCTCAAATGTAACATAAAAAAGAACTTTTACTTTTCCTAGGAGAAGAAGTTAGAAAGTTACTTACAGAAGGGAATAATGTAAAAATGTTCACGCTAAAAAATAATCATCATCCACTGCAAATCATTTACTTTCGCCGTATGAGATAGGAGGACTAATACTGACATTGTTCTGCTTCTAAAGCAACCTTATCATTGTTAAAGAAGTAATATACCACATCCCATGAATTCATTAACAAAGACAGGGGGCGGAGCTAGAGAGCTAAGTACGGGTTCGGCCGAATTTAATAATTTTGGTTCGAACTATGTATTTATTTTAAATATTTATTGAATATGTACTATAAATTATTATTTTAGAACCCAATAACTTAAAATAATTAAAATTTTGAACCCATAATCTTGAAATCTTAATTTCGCCTATTTGATTGAAATTTGAAAAAAGAGATTTTTAAATTATGTTGGAAAATAACTTTTGAAAGTTAAAATTGTACTTTGACACGTATTTTATTTAAAGAAAATTTGAAGTTTTGTGAGAAAAATTATCACCCAAAACTCCTAAAATAGTTTTTGGAAACTTAAATATTTTTTATTTTTTTCAATTATATTGGTGTTCTTTTTATCCTTTTTTGGGTCGAGGTATGGCTGCCAAAGTCAGCTAGACAACCCACATTTGTTTGTAATTCTTGGAGGAATGGTATCCTTTTGCATAGCTTTTGGAGTTTCATTTCTTTTCTTCTCTTTATATATATAGAGAGAGTTTACCGAGAAGCTACAACCAAACAAACTTGGTTCATACCTCGAGAATGGAGAAAATGAATACTGATAATTTGCATGTTTATTTCTATATATATATTCTTGGGATCAAAGAATACATGAATGACAAATAATTTTTTTTTTATTTTTCTCATGTGACTTGTAGGGGATTATAAGATAGCTACTTTTATCATTCACCTTTGGGGGAAGAGTCCGGAATTAAAATGTGGTTCTTTTGAACTCAATATATACAAATAGATGGAAAAAATAAAAATGACATTTTTATATATAATGCCACAATACCTGGCACTATACATTAATGATTACTGTACCGTTAATATATAGTGTCAAGTATTATGGCACTATACTGAAAAAACTAGCACGTCCAGGTATAACGCCAAAATAACTGGCGCTATACTCCGTGATATTATTAGTCTGATCTGTCATGGTGTTTGGTTGGGTCATTGGTTATAGTGCTTTGGGTTTATTGTTTGTCTTCTGGAAACTTAAAAAAGAACTGATGATCTCAAGATACATGTTTTACCAATTCAAGAAAATATTAAAGTATTCAGAAGGATAAATTTGCTCTGGCCAAATTTACTTGTTCACTATTTTCAAAATAAATGTCCACTTTTATTTGTACATTTTGAAGTAATTTACCATTTTAATTCAAGAAAATATTAAAGTGTTCCGAGGGATAATTTCTTCCCTTCAACTTTAATTGATTCTTTTTTATTGTTTTATATATATTTAGAAATTTATCTTTTAAAAATAAAATTGAACATATTAACATTAATTTGTTCATAAAAAATATAACATACACTCCAAGGCTCTTTACTCCAAAGATAGAGTAAAAAAAATTAATTCTTTCTTGATATTCGAAAAAATTAAATATCGTGGACCACAAAAAAAGCGAAAAGTTAAGTAAAGTGGACCGGGGAGAGGGGGGTTATAACAATGAATTTTAATTTGTTATACTCCCTCCATTCATTTTAATTGATTTTTTGAATGTTTCACGCATATTAAAAAAATTCACCTTTTAACATTAATTAATAATAAAATTAACATACCTTAGGCCTTATTTGTTTTTTTAAAATTAAGACATTTAAATGTCTTAATTTTAAAAAAATATTTAAATGTATTGAAGATGCCGTAAAAATGAAATAGACAGAGACATTTGTATCCGAAAATGGCAAATTGATTGAGATACATTCACTTCTCTCACAGGCGCAAAAAAGCACCACTGTAAGGAAAAATTTCAAATATTTGTTTACAAATCTGATTCTGACCCATTAAAACACTACTAATAATATCATGGGGTATAGCGCTAGGTATTTTGGCGCTATACCTGAGCGTATCAACTTTTTCAGTATAGTGCCATAATACTTGGTGTTTAACCAAAAAATATATTTTTTAGTCAAAGCTAGAATTTAGAAGAATCAGGTTACTGATAATCGAAAAAAGCAAATAAAGAAGAGAATTTCGGAGTATTCAAATGTGTAAATCATAGTGTATTTCGATAGTAACTTGTGCCTCAATTGATTACATATTTCCCCTTTTATAGATCCTTTTGGGGAACCTTTAGGGATGTCCGTTACATCTAAGTCATAATGAGACTATTATGAATAATTAATGATATTAAATGCTACGTTACATAATCATTACATTGAATAGAAATATTCCTTAACGGTTCCAGCATTTATTACTCTTGAAATGCTGTATTGCTACCTTCTCCTTTAGCTCGGTTCATTATTCTCTTCCCGTTGCTCGTAGGTAATTGAACTTAAATAGGTACGGGGTTGATGAACCTCTTATCTCGTACCTTTTTTAACCTTCTGTCTCGTACCTCCCTTTTTGTTCTTTTGTACCGTACCTCTTTTCTTGTCCGAACCAGTCTATAATTCTTAGACCAATTATCACTTATTGTTTATGCCACGTGTCATGACACGTCACCATTCATTTATGCATACAATTTTTCCCAATACAGATAGTCCCCTCACTTTTCATTTATTCATCAGTTTGAATATTTGGGAAGTAGAATTCATTAAAGGAGAATTTTTGTCACCATTAATACTCTGACAAAGTTGACGCTTCAACTGTCACTTCTTTTTAATGCACTAGACATGTGTTGCTTCCTCATTGGTTACACTGTTTTGTAACACTTTTTAAGCTTTCTTTTCGGCTTCACTTTTTACGAAGTATAAATTATCATCATTGCGGTTCCTTCATCATCGTACTTTTTCCCAATAGTATAAATATAACCCCTCTTTAAAAATAGCGATCGTCTCCTTAACAGAGACATCCACCACTGTTAAAAAACAATTTCCTCCAAACATTAGTCCCCCATCCACTCCATTATTAAAAAAAAAAATCGGCCCCACCCGTCCCCTAAAGTGTTGGTGTGTAGGTCCCACACTCAAAAGAAGGTTTCGATTCCGTGTTTCGGGTACAAAATTTCGAATTCAAAAAATTTACATCGAGGTATTTTTATTAACTTTACAGC
The DNA here is from genome assembly GCA_026770625.1 of Nicotiana glauca. Classification (NCBI taxonomy): domain Eukaryota; kingdom Viridiplantae; phylum Streptophyta; class Magnoliopsida; order Solanales; family Solanaceae; genus Nicotiana; species Nicotiana glauca. The sequence goes on along the minus strand of MU685868.1, from coordinate 13,365 downwards.
GAAACTCGTATATTTAAGCATATTAGTATTGTTTAGTATGTTTACATGTGAATTTATATTTTGTTTGTGTTCTTTAATATACCCGAATTGATATATTTGATACCCGAATTTATCCATTATATTTGATTTATATACCTGAAAGTATGTTATTTTTTATGATAAATATATAGCCTTGTAGCGTAGTAAAATATAGTGACTTTTAACGTAGTAAAATATAGTGACTTGTAACGTAGTAAAATATAGCCTTTTAGCGAAATAAAATATAGCCTTTTAGCGTAGTAAAAATGTAGAGCTTTTTAGAGCCTTGTACCATAGTAAAATATAGAGCCTTGTAGCGTAGTAAGGATAACTCGGTGCTACCGGGCCAAAAAAATGAAGTATGGAACCCATACATAATTATTCTTTCCAATTCAAAAATTTATAATAAGGTAAAAAAATTCTAAAAATATTGAAATTGAGAATTATAATAATTAACGATAACTCGGTGCTACCGGGCCAAAAAAATAAAGTATGGAACCCATACATAATTATTCTCTCCAATTCAAAAATTTATAATAAGGTAAAAAAATTCAAAAAATATTAAAATTGAGAATTATAATAATTAACGATAACTCGGTGCTACCGGGCCAAAAAATAAAGTATGAAACCCATACATAATTATTCTCTCCAATTCAAAAATTTTTAATAAGGTAAAAAAATTCTAAAAATATTAAAATTGAGAATTATAATAATTAACGATAACTCGGTGCTACCGGGCCAAAAATATGAAGTATGGAACCCATACATAATTATTCTCTCCATTTCAAAAATTTTTAATAAGGTAAAAAAAGTCTAAAAATATTGAAATTGAGAATTATATTGAAATTGACGATAACTCGGTGCTATCGGGCCAAAAAAATAAAGTATGAAAGCCATACATAATTATTCTTTCCAATTCAAAATTTTTTAATAAGGTAAAAAAATTCTTAAAATATTGAAATTGACGATAACTCGGTGCTACCGCGCCAAAAAAAAAAAGTATGGAACCCATACATAATTATTCTTTCCAACTCAAAAATTTATAATACGGTAAAAAAAAATTCTAAAAATATTAAAATTGAGAATTATAATAATTAACGATAACTCGGTGCTATCGGGCCAAAAAAATGAAGTATGGAAGCCATATATAATTATTCTTTCCAATTTAAAATTTTTTAATAAGGTAAAAAAATTCTAAAAATATTGAAATTGAGAATTATATTGAAATTGACGATAACTCTGTGCTACCGGGCCAAAAAAAAGAAGTATGGAACCCATACATAATTATTCTTTCCAATTCAAAAATTTATAATAAGGTAAAAAAATTCTAAAAATATTAAAATTGAGAATTATGATAATTAACGATAACTCGGTGCTACCGGGCCAAAAAAATAAAGTATGGAACCCATATATAATTATTCTTTCCAATTCAACCAATTAATTATATAGAACAATTTTATTTTAATTGCGTTTGAACAGCAATTTTACTTGTAGAGTACAACCACAAACATTGACAACCTAAAATACAAAACAAATAGTAGAACTAACGAAATAACTTGACAAAGAAAATACGAAGATTCACTAACGAAATCACTTAACATGTCATTCTTTAGGAACGACCGGGTAGTATTCTCTCCTTCATAAAAAACAGCTTCTTTTCGATCTTCTTTTTCTCTTTTCCCACCTCCTCTATTTTCTCCTTCAAGTCTTCAATTTCTTGCTTGGATTGGCGCTCTCTATCATACTGCCCCGTACACACTCCATGAAGATAGTACAACTTGTCTCTGTAGTATGCTTGGTCACATGGTTTATCAACCCATACCTTAAAGTTGCATATATGTCATCGGGCTGTCTATAAAACTTGTTCAAACAACCCCAATAGCGTCGGCCAGCTTCTTCCCAATCACTATACATCATGGTCTTAGCTCCACATTCGCACTTCGGGGGACGAAGGGGGTGTTGAGATATTTCTTGCAGGAAACTTTTAGTATAATGAAAAACTCGATGATAGGTTGTTGTTAAGCTTTGAAAATAACTTGAAGGCGCTTTTTATTTATAGGGAATAAGTTGCAACAATACGTAGTATTATACTACGAATTCCATGCACATTTGCAGGCGAAAAAATAGCTTTTTCCACAATGGTATGAACCTTTTCAAAATGACATGACAACTCAACAATACGTAGTATTATACTACGAATTCCATGCACATTTTTTGGGAAAAAAATAACTTTTTCCACATGGGTTTGAACCTTTTCGAAATGACATGACAACTCAACAATACGTAGTATTATACTACGAATTCCATGCACATTTTTCGGGGAAAAAATAGCTTTTTTCACAAGTGTATGAACCTTTTCAAAATGACATGACAACTCAACAATACGTAGTATTATACTACGAATTGCATGCACATTTTTTGGGAAAAAACAGCTTTTTCCACGAGTGTATGAACCTTTTCAAAATGACATGACAACTCAACAATACGTAGTATTATACTACGAATTACATGCATATTTCTCGTGGAAAAAATAGCTTTTTTCACATGGGTTTGAACCTTTTCAAGATGACATGACAACTCAACAATACGTAGTATTATACTACGAATTCCAAAACACAAACACTACAAACATAAAGAACCAAATAGTAGAACTAGTACAAATACTAAACAAGATCCTAATTTTTAATTTAATCATATTTAATTAGTTAATTTATTAAACTAACACAACTAATTAATTTTGTTTAAATTATAGTAGTCATCATGGCCTATCCTCCGCCTGCGTATCCCGGACCTGCAGAGGATCAGCTATTAGTGATGCAGGACGACCATAGGTCCTCATATGTGTGGGAGGGACAGCTGTCGGACCAGGCTCTCCGGCCTAGGAGACCTGATGATCTTTGGGATTTTATTGCTGGCCATCCTTTACACGAGCGCGTAGTACACATCCTGCAGGATACAGGATTATATACCATTTTTGAGCTAGGACGGATGCAGCTAGATTGGTCGCTCATCACGGCCTTAGTAGAGCGGTGGAGACCGGAGACGCATACTTTTCATTTGCCCATAGGAGAGGCCACTGTCACACTGGAGGATGTCCAGGTTCTATACGGACTGCGTATAGATGGACGCGCCTTGACATTGCCCGACTACATTAGAGGAGCGTCACGTGCACAGTTGGCGGAGCTGGTGGGGCAGTGGACTGGTTTTAGACCTGAGGGTCGGCAGGGGGACGTTCGCGTTGCGTTATCAGCCATCAGTGATTATATGGCGGATTTGCACCCTGATATTACCCATCATACGGAGGATCTCTGGATATCTAGGTACACACGTTGTGTGTTGCTCTTGCTCTTCGGGTGTGTCTTATTCCTAGACACTTCGGGAAGTAAAGTGAGCATGTGGTTCATTCATCATCTAGTAGACTTGGGTCAGGTATCCCAGTACAGTTGGGGTGCTAGTATGTTGGCGTACCTATATAGGAGCATGTGCCGGGCGAGCATGGGTCCAGCGGTTGATATAGGCGATTTTCTCCCCCTCCTACAGGTGA
>MU685859.1:11051-112315 GCA_026770625.1 Nicotiana glauca | reverse complement strand
ATCCCTAGCCGGGTCAACAATTGTAGCTTCGATCTCTTGGCTAATCATTTTCGACATATCTTTGGAACGGGTATTGTACGGATGAGTTGCCAGAATGCCAGCTAACTAAAACCACATGCCTGAACTCAACAACAACAACGTTCATTAGTGGTTAGAGCATTATCAATCAATAATCGCACATTGGGAGCATAGAACCATTTTGCTCGGCCACATGCGTCATCCCAGCTTTCTCAATTGTGGCTTTTCTTTTATTCTTGCCTCTTTTTTTTTCCTTTGCTTTGCCAATTTTTTTTTTTTACGGCTTTTCCCTTTTTCTTTCTTTTCTTCCTTTTTTTCTTATTTTCATTTTTCTTTTGTGTTTTTTTTTTCAATATTCTTTTGACTCGCATTTATATTTTATATTTTCATATGATTATTATTGGTCCTATAAAATTGCCTATCGCAAATCAAAAACAAAAATACAAATACAATTTTTAGGAATTTTCAAATTTATTATTGGGAAACATATCTATTACAACGACAAACTCTAAATGACAAACCAGACTACGAACTATTGGAAATGAAATGAAGACTGATGAAAATACAGACTCAAGTGACTGACACAATGAAGTACTGACTCAAGAATACATTAAAGCTCCTGGTGCCCGCGGGACATCGTTCGGTCTCGTCGCGGGCCTATATTCAAGTCCCCCTTGGAGTCTGTCTAGGTCGCCCATTATCTGTTTCACGAATATCATCATTGAGGAAAAAAAATGTAGTTTGGGTCATGTTTTCACATATTTGGCACTTCCGGGTGATGTAATGAGCAATATCAAGGATTTTTTCTCTAATTATCCCTTTTTCCTGAAGCAGCCGCCCAATCTGTTCAGTTCTAGCTTCCAAAGTTTGCTGATTTTTCTTTTGAAGTCGTTGCAGATCCATCTCTAATTGTGTTACAGCTGTATAGCAATGCTCCCTTTCAACACTGAACTCTTTTGCTTGTTTGCTCATTTTGACCTCTACGGTGATGACCTTTTTCCTCAACCTGGCGACCTCAATATCACGCTCTTCTTTTAGCTGTGGTATCATATGGGCTCGTTCCTCTGCATTTTTAACCAACTGTCCTCGAACCCCAGCTAGTTCTTTTTCTGCTTTGTTGAGGTCAAAACTGTAATCATTCACTTTTTACCGCAAATTGTCTATCAGCTTCGCATCTCGGGCATTTCTAATAGGGGTTTCGGCTGCTGTCTTCATTTTCTGAATTTGAGCTCGTAATGCCTCATTCTCTTTGGCCAATTGCTTTTTCTCACATTCGCCAGCTGCTGCTTGCACACTGTTTTCAAACTTGAGGTCTTTGACCTATTTTTCCAACATGCTGATCTTTGCCCTGTACTCATTTTCTTTGGCTAACCAAGCCCACTGCTCTTGTGATGACTCAGCAAACTCCTGGAGGTGAAGCCTTTTGGCCGGCCTTTCGAATGTCACATCCCTTTTGTACCAAGACTGATAGTCAGGTGATACCTCTCCTTCAGCTCGATTATGGACACAAGTATTTGCCGCCAAATATTGACATTCGCTCCAGATCTGGCGGACCAATGCTTCAGGAAACTGGCCATCGGGGCCAATCTCGATCACTTGCAAACTAAGATCATCATCCTTGGGTACTATTTGGCATCTCCCAAGTTGTCTCAACACACGATAAGGGGCGTAAGGCTGAATGCTTTTAAGCCCCATTAAAAGGAAATGTGGCCGAGCTGCCGGCATATATATGATTTCATCAACGGGTAACCATCCAAATGTCCACTCGATTTGACTAGCAGTGAGGGACCGAAAATATGTTGTCCAACCCGTGAATCCTTCTGGCAATTTGACCCCTTTAATCCTTGTGTGAAACTCTTCTATGCACGTTTTTTCTGGAGACCCTTAGCTCAAGAATTGAGGACGATGACACAGATGCTCAATCATCCACATTTGTAACAATAAACTGCACCCCTCAAAGAAAGTTTCCCCAGCCTTGCAAGCCGTAAGAGCACGGAAAATATCAGCCAATATCATAGGTGCAAGAGTACTTTTGGCTTGGGTAATTAACGTGCTGACAACCCCAGCTATCTTTATATCAATGTTCCCGTCCTTTCTCGGAAATACCAAAAGTCCCAGAAAAGCCACCATAAAAGCAAAACGTCGATGCTCTTCCCATTTCTGACGATTTCCTTTGCTACATATCTTGCTTTCTGGGTTGTTGAACCCCCCGATGTGGCCATAGCGATGATATATGAAATTTAGAGTACAAAAGCCATTTGCCAGATCTGTATTATGGACGGTTCTGATTATCTTCAAAGAGTATAGAAATCTGTGCACAACTACAACTCTCGGTGCAACCAAATACTTATGCCTTAAAGGGACCTCATCTTTACCAATGTAGCTAGCTATTTCCTCTAATGTCGGGGTAAGTTCGAAGTCCGAAAAGTGGAACACATTATGCGCTGGGTCCCAACATGTAATCAATGCTTTGACAATATCTCCCCGAGGCACAATATCTAGCAAACCGGTGAGACCTTTCAAATATTTCTTAACTTCATCTTGCCCTTCACTTCCTAGATCATTCCACCACAGACGTAACTCCAAAGGGATCTTATGCAAAAATGATTCATTTTGAGTCGTGCTCATCCTGCACATTTATTAAGGTGATTTAATCATTTATTTATGACCTAAAAGAAAAGCACTATATATATATTTTTTTTTTCAATTCTAATTTTTACAAGTAAAAAAAAACTACTTTGCCAATACGGCCTTTCAGCACTTCCAAGAGAAGATTTTAAGGCTGTGTTCGCTAACTGTTAGGAAATGATTCAAAAGTGGCCATTTTCAAAAACAGCCTTCCGACGCCCTTTTGGGACATTCGGCTATTTTGACAAAACGGCATCACTTAATTTATTTATGACAACAAAAATCAAAATTTTGACATTTTCTGGCTATTTTCGCAAAAAGGTGTGGTTGGACCCGTCAAGGGTTGCCTACGTATCTCACACGTGGTGAGAATCAAACCAGCGTAGTTCGGGCAAACTATTTTAAAACAAACCATTTTTTATTTTCGGCAAAAATCAAGTAACCAAACTAGCAAAAAAAATTCATTTTCAATTTTATTGACAAAACAAGCCATATATTTTGATTTTTTAAAACAAAATAACAATTTTGATTTATTTGCAATAACCCTAAAACTCTTTTTATATTTTCTTTTGCTTTAGTTAAAACAAATTATAAAAAATAAAAAAAAATTCTATTTCAACCCCTTTTTTTTACAAAATTTCGGCTGAGTTTCGACAGTATTTGGGTATTGATTTTTCTAAAATCAAACAATTACTATTTCTCTTTTCTCTTCTTTTTTTTTCTCAATTTCACAAAAATTTCTTCTTCTCTCTTTTTTTATTTTTAAAACCGGTCAGCATGATGGCCCGAGACAAATAAATGCAACACGTAAAATGTATGGTGGTCTTTTCATATCTGGATACCTGTCCTAGACAGACTCAACCCCTGTGTTGAGTCCCCTAAGTCATATGTGATGCAAATAAACGTCCCTATTCTAAGTTCAAAACCTGGTTATATGTTCTAGACTGTGTACCCGAGCGGACAACTCGAGTCGAGGAGGGGGCTACGTACCGGGAACCAAAAGGCCATCCGGCTTAGTAACTTGTCCGGCCTCTTTCTTATTTAAAGGTATTGACACTAACAGAATAGGGAGTCTCAACCAGTAAGCACATCCCCGGAGATGAGAAGAGAAGGGTTTTCGGCACAGTTTATATACAATTCAAATAATATCAAAATGGTAAACATTTAGCACATTAATCATGAACATATAGGGAAATTAGATATAAACAAATACAACAATTATTCCGAGCTCGAATTCTTAAACCATGCACCGAAGTTCTGGGTTTCTTATCCCCAGCAGAGTCGCCAGAGCTGTCACACCTCCTTTTTACGAGTTTTAATACACCCCGTGAAGGGCATAAAGGAGTTTTTCCAATTAAAGGACAGTCGGAACAGGATTATTATTATTTATTCAGATTCGCCACTTGGGAGATTAATAGTGTCCCAAGTCACCGGTTGAATCCCGAACCGAGGAAAATATGACTCTATTAACAGTCTGCGAACCAGAAATCCGGATAAGGAATTCTGTTAACCCGGGAGAAGGTGTTAGGTATTCCCGGATTCTGTGATTCTAGCACGGTCGCTCGACTGTTGTATTTTTTTTTATCTGATCTCTATACATGTTCTATTTTATGTGCATTTTATTAATAACCCGCTTTTATTATGTTTATTATTTATTAAGCAAAAATTACAATGTCGTAAAAATGTATCTCGAACCACGCCGTACCAGTACGCCCGTGGCTTTTAACACATTTCGACTTCGTTGAGATTTGGATTCGGGTCACATAAATGTGCACCCGTATTTAGGAAGGTAATATTATTAAAACTCGCACCTAAAGCGACTACGTGTTTATTATCTTTGGAGAAAACCGTGAAATTCGCTAAACGGTCCTCCCAATTTCTAGTATTTGTAAGCAATTAGTGAGGACCCTGCAATTGTATTTTTTGCTTTGGCGAGGCTCATCTCATTATTTTATTAGAAGGCCAACCCTACCATTATCTATTTGATTCATCTCTAACATAAAGAAAAAGTCTTGATCAACTTAGCATTACCAATCAAACTGAATTCAATTAAATAAAATTAAGATGCTGTAAATTTAAACACACTAGTATTATCGTGCATTAACAGACTTAATATGATAAAGCGTATTAAATGTCTTAAACCAAATTTAATCGTGCCTACTGATCTGCAAAGAATAATAGTTTCTGAAGAAGAGAATACAGTGTCTCATTATTTGTATTAATAGCCCTGACTTATTCTAAATCCAAATACCTATTTAAAAATGAACCACATTTTTTTTTAAATAATATTTAGAAGTTAAAGCTAGTTCCATATCTCAACTCAAGCATATTATCCTAAATAAATTTTTATCTATATTGATCTAGTGAATGAAAACAGAACAAAGTAATTGAAGATTAGAGAGAAATTTCCACATTTTATTGAACTAGCTCAAATCTAACCATTAACCTCACTATCACTATTAGTTCTACTTATTACTAGAAAAGTTATTGCAAATCGAGTACTATTGCAGTTCATATTGCTAGTAACTGTCTGAAATAAACAGTCCGATTATACAGTCCAATACAAACTAGAATTATCCTATCAAATACAAATTGTCTTAACTAAATTCTATATTGATCAGATCAGTACACCTATGTATTGCTAAAATAGCTTGAAACAGTAGATGAACATTAGAGTCCTTCGCTCAGACTTGAAGCTACATCAATAAATACAAATGTGTACCTGAGTATAAGAATTTGAGAGGAAAATGAATGAGATCTCTAATTCGACAATCAGCAACAGAAATCAAATAGCAATTCAATCACAGCCTCAATCACCACCAGATTTTAACCAACAGTAGAATATATAGAACAGAGAAAACACAATTGACCAGTTCAGAAATGACTTCACAACTCTTCAATCTCCAGGACCAAATAGAATCATCCAAACAGCATTCAAATTGACTTAAGAACTAATGAAACAGTGAAATTTGGAACTTTTCTACTGTTTTTGATAAATTTTTTTTGAGTTTTGAATTTCAGAAGTTTGAATCTAGAATTGCAGAATAGCAGAAGTTACTTGAGAGAAATTTCAGATTGCCCAAAACTTATAAAATGAGGCATATAGATGCCTATTTATAGATTTGAAAATGGAGGGAATTTCATATTTTCAGAATTTATGATTTGGCCCCTTTTATTTCAGTTACACCCTTATTCTTTTATTAGTTATTCAACTAGCTACCCTTATTTGTGAAGAATCAAACCAATTACCCCATCTAGAACATTCTATCTTGGTGTATTTCCTTATTTGCCCCTACCTCACTTAAAGAGTTACCCTATTGCCCTTTTCCTATACCCAAACTACCCCTACTTCATTAGTTTTATTACCAATATCCCATTTTGTATCCCCAAACTACCCCTGAATATAAATCAGATTTACTAAGAGCCCTTTTTAAGATTTCCAAAATACCCCTGCAATTTAAATATTTTTTACTAAGTAACCGAGCCCTTTCACCCTTTAGACCCTAAATTATTTTAACTAACAGACTATTATAACCCTAATTATCAAGGTTAATCAGAATTTAACTATTGAATTATCAAAACGATTAAGAACCAGATTAACTAATTACTGATTATCAATTAACAGCTATAACCAAAGACAACTAATCAACAATCAACTCTAACAATTAACCAGATTGACTAATTTCAGAAACAAACAATAAAATCATTTTGAAAATCTATTTATACTAATTTTGCCTATCGCTCTACTATTAACTCAAAATTAATCAGAACCTAATATCAATATCTAATTACTAAAAACCCTAGTAAGACTAAACAGGTAGAAAAACTCATGACAAAACCAAAAGGGAAACAAACAGGCATGCAAAAATAATGAAACAAAAAATAAAGAAAGAAGAAAGACTTAGCTTTTCTTTTTGTTTGCTTGGACAGTTCCCTTTTGTTTTTCTTGTTTTAATTGACAAAATCTCTAAGAACCTCGAGAAGTTTTGGCGTCAATTTCTTGCATGTTGAATCACCAGAGAAGCTTCAAACTTGGATTCGAGCCGCTCCAGTGATTTTTAAGGCTCAAGACTCTTAGAAATAGGTTGAAGGAGGTTAGGAGATGTCACAGTGTGATTTTGGGTTGGTTTGGACGAAGTTGTGTTCGCCGGAGTTAGGGTTCCGGCGACACAACTTCGGATATTCGAACAGAACGGGGTTGATTTGAAAGAAACGGGATAGAAGGGTGGACTTAGGAGCTCAAGGCGGTTCGATGGTGTTTTTTGGGGATTGATTGGCGTAACTATCCTTTCCCGCCGGTAGGGTTCTGGCGGGGTCGGACAGAGTTTAGTGGCGGCTGAGGAGAGGAGAAGAAGAAGAGATTAAAATGTTTTTTTAGGGTTTTTTGTGAATTTGGTATATTAAAAGAGTAACATTTAATTGGAACCGTTGGATTGATTAAAATGAACGGCTTAGATTTATTGGGCATTAAACGACGTCGTTTTATTTATTATTGATATCTAGCCTCAACCGTTGGATCAATTCATTTCAATGGCCCAGATTTATCTTTTGAAACGGTGTTATTTGGTCATGTAGAAGGGCAGACCGGGTATGGGCATGGGCGGGTATTTTATTATTTGGGCTAATATACTTGGCCCAAATTTTAAATCAATCCATTATTTTTTTTATATGTTTTCTGATTTTATTAAATTGTTAAACTAATTAAAACTAATTCTAGAATTTAGCAATTTTCAATTAAAAATACTAAAAAGCTATTTTTTAATTTTTCTTTAATTTGTTTCCAAAATGAATTAATACTAAAATTAAAAATTTTAATGCATGTGCATATTTTTTTGTATTTTTAATATGAATTATTAGGCAACTAATTAACACAAAAATGCAATAAATTTCAACAACATTGTAAAAATAATAAAAAATTATTTTCTTTGGATTTTAGGAATAATTTGCTTAGGGCAAAAATCACGTGCTCACAACTAGAAGATCGATGGAGTGTAGCCGGTGGAGGTGCTACAAAGATAGGGGTAGCTTGTGCAGTGGGGTATGTGGCTGCATTGGCTGGTGGAGCTTGGATGGTTTAGGAAGTGGTGCCATGATAGTGGTGATAAGGTCTGATGCTTGGTGCGTGTTGTGGGGATAACTCAACAGAGGGGGGATCTTAAGATTGAGCCAGTGGTGGGATGAAAGTCGGGTTGGCGGGGTATGATGGTGGAGGATACCCTTTCATCCATGCCTGGTACATTTTGTCCATTTAGTGCTTCAGCTTATGTAACTTCTCTTTCAAACCAGGCTCAGATTCCTCCTCCTCTCTCGGTGGGTCAATAACACTCGCGTCCAATTCTTTGCCAGTCATGATTGCCTTGTGTTTAGACCTAGTATTGTGTGGGTGGGTAGCTAGAATGCCAAATAAACTAACCACCTTCCTGTTCTCAATGATAACAGCAAACTTGTTAGTGTTTAAGATGTTAACAGATAGGCAACCACACGTTTGGGATGCAATGCGCTTGGACAATTAGAGGGTTCTATAATGTATTTGAACATTTGAATGTTTCATCCCGGCTTTTAACTAACTCCTTTCACTTTGCACTTTTTCTTCTCTGTTTTTTGTTTTCTTTTTCACTTTTTATTCACTCGTGATTTTCCTACTTGGTTCTTGCTGCTCCTTTTTATTTTCCACTCACTTTTGTTCTCTCGTTTTGCCATTCTTTCTTTCCACTCAATTTTTCTTCTCTTTTCGTTTTATGGTCATGATCTAATCCTATGGGGATTGCCTACGTATCATGACACCGCATGAATCAGATCACTACGTAATTTAGGGGATAAATGCAAAATAAAAGAGAGACATAATTTTTTGGGTTTTCAAATTTTCATTAAATAAAAACATTTTGATTTTTCCTCTATTACAATGACTCCACCCTACAAACTTAAGCATTACAAAAACTAAAACAAGACTCAAAATGCACTAACAGACTCTAAAAGAAATTGCAATATAGACTCGAAAAATAAAATCAAGAATACATAAGTGCCTCCAATACTGCTCTAGGGGCGGCGGGACATCAGTCGGTCTCGCCGCAGGTCTACATGCCATACCTTCTTGGAGGTGATATAGCTCGTCCATTATTTGATGGAAAAAAATCATAATTACAGTGAAGAACATGGACCTAGTCATGTTCTCACATTCTTTGCACTTCATCAGAATATTGTCAGCAATCCTTCTAATCCTCTCCCTGATGACACCCTTCTCTTGTAGCAGACGTCCAGTCTGTTGAGATCTAGCCTCCAAAACTTGTATGGTCGTATGATTTTGCTCTTGCAATTGTTGCAGGTTCTCTTTTAATTACAACATCAGGGCATAGCAGTGTTCTCTTTCTGCTTTGAAGTTCGTTGCCTGCTTGGTCATTTCGCTCTCAAGGGTATTGATCTTTTTCTTCAGACCCATGATTCCTTTGCCGTACTTTTCCTTAAAATGTTGAATGAAACTTGCCCGTTCCTCTGCATTCTTGGCTAACTTTGCTCTGGCCTTTGCTATTTTACCTTCTATTTTTTTTCAAATTAGATCCATAGTCACATACTTTCTGCCTAAGGCTATTTATAAGTTTCTCATCTTTTTCACTTCTGGCAGGGTTCTCAGCTGCTATTTTCATCTTCTGGATTTGGGCTCGGAGGGCTTTATTTTCTTGGGCTAACCTTTTCTTGTCACCCTCATCCGTAGCAGCTTGCAAACCATTATCAAATTTAATATCTCGGATTTGCCCCTCTAACTTGCTTATGGTGACCCTATATTTATTTTCTTTGGTCAACCAAGCCCATTATTCTTGCGACGCTTCTACAAATTCCTGGATGTGAGGCCTTTTGGCTGGCCTTTCAAGTTCGAACCTTGCAGTGACCTTCTTTTTATACTAAGCAAGATAACCAGGCGAGACGCCGCCTCTGGAAAAGTCACATACTCGGGTGCTTGCTGTCAAATATCGGCACTCATTACAAATATGACGAACTACTTCTACATAAAATTGGCCATCAGAGCGGACTTCAACTACATGAATACTAAGATCTTCATCCTTGGCACTACTTGGCATCTTCCCAACTGTCTCAACACCCGGTATGGGGCATAAGGTTGGATGCCTTGAAGGACTATTAGAGGAAGTAAGGACCGGTGGTAGGCATATACACAATTTCTTCAACAGGAAGCCAACCTAGTATTCACTCTATTTGCCCTGCACTTATGGAACGAAAGCGAGATATCCAATCACCAACCCTTCGGGAATTTTGAATATAAGACCCTTGTGCCAAACTCTTCAATGCAACTTTTCCCTGTACATCCGTAATTCATATATCAAGGGCGATGACACAAGTGCTCAATCATCCACATTTGTAGTAACAAATTGCACCCTTCTAAAAAATCTGCTCCGGCTTTGCAAGCCGTGAGAGCTCAAAATATCTTAGATACTATCATAGAGGCGAGGGTGCTCTTGGCATTGGTAATCAAAACATTGATGACTCCATCTACCCATAGATCAATATTCCCATATTTCCTTGGAAATACTAGAAGACCTAAGAATGCCTCCATGAAAGCGAAACATCTATGCTTTTCCCACTTTGACCAATTCCCTTTGCTACAGATTCCACTATCCAGGTTGTCAAATCCTCTTACATGCCCGTACCGTTGTTATATGAAGTGTAGAGTGGAGAACCCACTATTGCCCTTCCTTTTTTGTTACAGGCGTGATGTCAAATTCAGACAAAAGCACTAACCATCTTGCGGTCCTTCCCGTCGGCTTGGAGACATCAGAGAAAGACCATCATCTCTATCCGGGTACGGTCATAGCTTCATTCATTTATTGAACCATGGGGATCACCATTAGCCAGTAGCTGCTCCTAGCTTTCGGACAGCTAGAGCACCGACAGATAGAGCGAAAAGTCCATAAGGAGAAGAGCTAAGGCGGCCGATGCGTGGCGAACAGTTCATCAAGCCATTTTTTCCCTCAACTCCCTAAATAGGAAGACAAATCTGCATACTGGATCTGCCTGCTTATTTTTAGCAAATCCAGAAACTTGTGAGGGGTTACAGCCCTTGGAGAAATCAAGTATTCATGTCTCAGTCCCTCATTACTCCTAGTATAACCCGCTATCTCTTCCAAAGTAGGTGTGAGTTCAAAGTCCGAAAAATGCAGAACGTTGTGAGCTGGGTCCCAAAATGTCACCAGTTCTTTTATTATGTCTCCCCTAGGCCTGATCATTAGTAACCCAGTAAGCACCCCCAAATAATGGTTGACCACGTCTCATCCTTGCTTACCCAAATCTTCCCCACACATGTGTAGTTCCAACGGAATCTTGGTCATAACCTTCATTGGTAAATTTCGACTCGTGCTCATTTTACACATTTAGGTTAAGTTGATTGGTTTAAAACACAGTGAATTTCATTAAAGCTAATAAAAAGGGTCATTTTACAAAATTCAAATTGATACGACCACTTTTGCAAATACAGCCCTTCAACACTTCAAAAGGAAAAATTTTAGGGTTGTGCTTGCTAGGTGGCCAAAAAATTGGAAAAGAAACCATCGGTGGCTATACTGCAAAAACGACCTTCCGGCGTCCCATTTGGACTCTTGGCTATTTAGACAAAATGGCATCACCTACTTTATTTACGACAAAATGATGACACTTCATATTTTTCAAAATTTTCAAAAGCAGGGCAGGACCTGATGAGAGTTGCCTACGTATTTCACATTCGGTGAGAATGAAACCCGTGTAGTTTGTCCAGTTTTGATGCAACGAGAAAAAATATAAACCATGTTGGACTAACCTTTTTTTTCAAGAAATCTCTTTTTTCTCTCTTTTTTATCAAAATTTCGACAGAGTTTTAGGATATTTTGAACACCATTATTGGGAAACGGATGAAATCCTCTCTCATACCTCAAATTTGGTTTTTCTTTGATATTTCTTACCTAATCCAGAAGCTGGTCAATATGCAAGCCGAAACAAATGAATGCACAGGTAGCACGTAAAATGCATCAGGTTGGTATTTTCATTTTTGGGTACACCTATCCTAGACGGACCCAACCCCTATGTTGAGTCCCCAAAGTCAAATGCACATGATGCAAACAAAAGTTCCTACTACGGATCTGGCATAAGGTTGTGTTATTCTAAGTTTAAAACCTGGGTGTATTGTTCTAAACCTATCTTACCCGAGCGAACAACTTGAGTCGGGGGGGGGGGGGGTAGCATACCGGTTACCAAAAGATCATTCAGCTTTGTAACTTGTCCGAACCTCATTCCAAATTAGGGTGTGACACTAACAGAAAAGAAGTCACGCCAGCGTGCACTTTCTAGAAGATTAGAATAGAGCAGTTTCGTAGCAGTTTATATACAGTTCAAATAATATCAAAGCAATAAAAAGCGGCATTTAGCACATTAGGTCCAAGCATGTAATAAAAAATCAGATAAAAAGCCAAATATAACAATTATTCTAAGCTCGAATTCTTGAAACCTGAACCAGAGATTCTGGGTTCGATCCTCAGCAGAGTCGCCAGAACTGTCACACCTTCTTTTTCTACCCGAAAGAGATATAAGGGTGTTTTTCCAGTTAAAGTAATAATAATCAAAATGGGATTATTTATTCAAATTTAAAGTCATCACTTGGGATAATTTAAGGTGTCCCAAGTCACCAGTTTAAAATCCCGAATCGAGGAAGTTGACTCTTATTTATAGTCTGCTAACATAGAAATCCGGGTAAGGAATTCTGTTAACTGGAAAGAAGTTGTTAGAAATTCCCGGGTTCCGTATTTTTTGCAGGGTCGCTCAACTATTATTATTGGCCTAACTCTCTGATTAATTACATTTTTTATACTATTTAGCTTTTGACCGCTTTTAGTTATTTATGGAATTATTCTGGAACAAGTTACAATTATCGTACACTTGTTTGTTTTGTAAACATTGAGACATCGTGTCACGGGAAGCGTACCCACGATTTAAATCGTGTTTAAATTATTAACATCATTAGTTATCATGGCCGGGTTACATAAATGTACTCCTGAATTTTGGAATTATGTATCACGACTATGTCACAGGAACCGAACCCGTAGCTATGCTAATTGTTATAACGAGCCTAAAGCAAACTATAAGGAATCAAGTTTAAACTAAGTTTGGCGTGATAAAGGGGCTGCTATTTAAAGTCTGTATGGGAAGACAAACTAGGCCTTTAAGTGTTTGACAAGAGCTGGGCCAGCATTAGGCCCAATATATTATCTAAAAGTCTTTTAAGAAAAATGTGGCCAGGGGGGAGGGTGGAGGGGGAGGGGGGGCGCTGGGCTTGAAATTGAGCCGAGGGAAGAGAGAAAAAGGGGCAAGCAGGCCTGGTCTGACCTAGCAGCTTGATTAGGCCAATATCAGGCCCAGCTTCTCAAGGACGAAACTTGCAATATTAAAACCCATTTGTTGTAGGCCAATTGATGGATGAAAATTGTTGAAAGTAATTGGGCCCGATGTTGAGTCCAAAATGAAAGAAAAATGGAATCAAAGTACTCTAAGCCTGGTTTCAACCAGGGTGCCTCATCTGGGCCAACGATAGGCCCAATCGCTACTAAGGCCTACTGAACCTCTCGAATACACTTAACAACAATTGCATAAATGTTGGAAATTAAACAATGGCTAACTATACCAAAGAGTAATTAAATAAACTTATACAAAAAATGGATAATCAAAATAAATTTACGCAACTCTAGTCATAATAACCCAACAATCCTTGTATCTAGCTAATTATCAATTGTGGATTCATAAATAAAATAAAATAAAACATTTTGATCTTCTGCTAAAGCAATCTATTCTAGCCCATGTGACTTCGCAATTTCAATAAAAACAACGTTTGCATTTACAAGGATAGCTACAGAGCTAGCTTGCAAATTTGCATCCAACTTATCACACTTGAAACAAATGAAACAACAGTTAGGATTCAAATGACTATAACTTTCATGATTGCAACACATAAGGAAAAATCAGAGAAAAGAAATGACAAAAGAGCCCACATTAATTCAAAACATCAGAAGTTAAATCTATTGTTGCTTGTAAGTTCATGTCATTAACTTAAATCATGCTCATACTACTGTTTAAACTACTACAGACTTCACAACAATATTCCCATCCAATCAGATCCATGAATGCAAACAACTCATACTCAGATTCAACACTTAACGGAAACTGCAGATTGAACTTGTACCAGCTTATTTCAACTTTCAATCAAACAAACTATATCTTAACAAGATTTAAAGCAGTCCAAACCAGAAATTGGGATCATTTTTAACAACTAAACATGCTAATATCAGTGATCAAACACAGGGGTAACATAGAGAACATCATCTTTTTATTTAATTAACTCAAAATAGAATAGGATAGGTTAGGGTTTACATACCTAAAAGCAGAAATAATAGCAAAAGGCCAAATACAAGTAATGCAAACACAAGATTGAAATCAGCTTCTGGGTACAGCAGTGAAGAGCATCATCAATACTCAACACAGCTTCACTATCAGCCCATACTCATCCCAAGAAACCAGAAATTCAGAGAAAAAAACCTCTTCCAAACTTTTAGTAATAGAAAGAAAAAATCAGAAAAGCTGGAAGCTAGATCTTGCAGAAGATTTTCAAGTCTATTCTTCGTGTATAGTGAGGGCAAGGTTCTGAATTTTATATAGGAGATGCCAGTCACCCATGTGCTCCTGAAAATTAGGGAATTATTCCCTCAAAACAGCCCATAAAAGCAGCTTTCTAACACAATTGGGACAACTGGAAACCTCTAACTGGTTTCAGCATTTTATGATGGCTAAAATAGAGCCAACTGCCCATGTTCTAGAAGTTTCCTAATAGGCTTTATCTGTATTCCGTACCCTTCAAACAACCCCCTTAAGATTTATTTATTATTCAATTAACCCTATAAGTTTCTATCTGTTTACAAATCAGGACCAACAAAATAAAGCAAGAATTAGCACAAATCAAAGACCGAAGAAATAAATCACTATGCAATTAAACCTTTAAACTAAACCTAACCCTAAAAAATTTTTGCATTAACTAGCTCTGAAAAGAAGTGGAAACGGAGATCATCATAAACCTATTACCACAATGTATCTCACTAGAGGAAAATTGATAAAACTTATTAAACAAACTATTAAGATGGGGACTTTACAAATTCTAATAAGCATGAACACAAACACTGAAATTAACCTAAATCTAAAACATGCAAACTAAGAAAAGAAACAATTATAGAAAGAGAACTACCCAGAAAGCAGACCAAAACCATAGAGGTGAGTTAGTCCAACAGCAGGATCGGATAGGTTTCGGTGGTTGCAATATGAACTGTGACCAACATCAACCGATTGTTCTCAGTCAAGAACAATTGATTGATGTAGGTCTTGGGTTCAAATGAGCCAAACTTGAACGGGAAATTAGAAACAGACCAAAGACTAGGGTTTTGACTTTAAGATCTACAATTTGGGGATTTTGGGTTCATTTGAAGGACATGGTTACGGGATGTAGGAAGAAGGAAGGATGGTGGTTGTATGGTGTTAAAGTGGGTGGATTTGGCATGTTGCCGCCGGTGGGATTTTGGGCAAAGAATCGAATGCTGGCTATGATTTAGCTTCACAAATGAGAAAGACGGAGAATAGTGGGGATCATTAGGGTTTGGGGGGTTGTTCTGACATATATAATGGGCATGGCTGATGAGGTCCCAGTCGTTTGATCAAGGATACCAACGATTGGGATTGATGACTATGAAACGTTGCCCTTTGATTAAGGAGTGGGGATGGACCGAGTAGGGGAAACTGGACTGGGAGGATTGTATAGAGACAAACAGGTTTGGGCTTCGCAAATTTAAAGGCCCAAATAGAGCTCTAAGTCCAAATACCCCTTTTTTAACATATTGACCCAATTTTAATTCTAATTAAACATTAATACTTAATTACCAATCACTAATAAATTTAAATAACCCTAAATTAAATACTAAACAAGACCTAATATGAAATTGACTTAATTAGCTGATTCTAAGACGAAAATAATTAATTGATTTTAGAACTAATGAAAGAAAATACTAAAACTAAACTAAAAATAGAACAGTGTATATTTCTTTATTTTGTTTTTTTGTTGACACGATTAATTAACAATTAAACTAAAATACAACTACCAAACTAAGAATGCAATGCATGAAACTCGAATATATAATTTTTAGTATTTTCCATGCTTTTAATGTATGCAAAAAATGCACCTAAAATTCATATAATTAAACAAATATCCCTAAAAATTCTATAAAAATTTAAGTAAACTACAAAAATCTATTTTGTGATTCTGTAGGAGTATTTTGGGTTAGGCAAAAATCACATGCTTACTGTTACCTTCTAAATTACCTGCAAATGCTTAAAATACTATTGGAACATGAAAGATTGTCTTTGGGCAGTGCAGATGACGTCCTTAGATTATGATGTCCTAGGCTATGAATTGTGAGATAGAAGATTCGTAGGCCATAAGATGATGTTCTCGGGCTATAAGGATGGTGCCTCTGAACCATGACTCCTTTGAATAATGATGTGTAAGTATTAAGAGATCCTCAAACCTTGACATGGTGTCTTTAGGCTATGAGGATGGTGCCTTCGGACTATGACGCCTTTGGATATGTTGGCTATATGTCAACCCATGAAATGCAGAGATATGATACTAAAAGTGATAGCAAGACAAAGCTTAGTCTTGTGCGGAGTCTGGGGCAGAGCTTAGCCTGAGGGAAGAAGATAGTGCCAAGAATAGAGCAACATTTATGCAGGGAGGGACAATGCTTAGTCCCATGAGAAGGCAGTGCTTAGACTTATGCAAAAATGGAGGCAGGGCTTAGCTTCATGCAATATTTGAGAAAGAGCTTAGTCTCATGCAAAGAGAATGTAACGCTTAGACTTATGCAAATATAGAGGCAGGTTGTAGCCTCATGCAAGATTTGCGATAGGGCTTAGTCTCATGCAAAGAGAAAGCAATGCTTAACCTTATTCAAATATGGAGGTAGGGCTTAGCCTCATGAAAGATTTGAGACAGGGCTTAGTCTCATGCAAATAGAAGGCAGTGCTTATCCTTATGCAAGTATGGAGGCAGGGCTTAGCCTCATGCAAGATTTGAGACAGGGCTTAGTCTCATGCAAAGAGAAGGCAATGCTTAGCCTTATGCAAATATGGAGGCGGGGCTTAGCCTCATGCAAGATTTGCGATAGGGCGTAGTCTCATGCAAAGAGAATGTAACGCTTAGACTTTTGCAAATGTAGAGGCAGGTTGTAGCGTCATACAAGATTTGCGATAGGGCTTAGTCTCATGCAAATAGAAGGCAGTGCTTATCCTTATGCAAGTATGGAGGCAGGGCTTAGCCTCATGCAAGATTTGCGATAGGGCGTAGTCTCATGCAAAGAGAATGTAACGCTTAGACTTTTGCAAATGTAGAGGCAGGTTGTAGCGTCATACAAGATTTGCGATAGGGCTTAGTCTCATGCAAATAGAAGGCAGTGCTTATCCTTATGCAAGTATGGAGGCAGGGCTTAGCCTCATGCAAGATTTGAGACAGGGCTTAGTCTCATGCAAAGAGAAGGCAATGCTTAGCCTTATGCAAATATGGAGGCGGGGCTTAGCCTCATGCAAGGTTTGAGACAGGGTTTAGTCTCATGCAAAGAGAAGGCAATGCATAAACTTATGCAAGTATGGAGGTAGGGCTTAGCGTCATGCAAGATTTGAGACAAGGCTTAGTCTTATGCAAAGAGAAGGCAGTGCTTAGCTTATGCAAGTGTGGAAGTAGGGCTTAGCCTCATGCATGATTTGAGACAGAGCGTAGTCTCATGCAAAGAGAAGGCAATGCTTAGCCTTATGCAAATGCGAAGGCAGGGTTTAGCCTCATGCAAGATTTGAGACAGGGCTTAGTCTCATTGAAAGAGAAGGCAATGCTTAGCCTTATGCAAATATAGAGGTAGGGCTTAGCCTTATGCAAGATTTGAGATAGAGCTTAGTCTCAAGCAAAGAGAAGGCAATTCTTAGCCTTATGAAAATGTGAAGGCAGGTCTTAGCCTCACGCAAGATTTGAGACAGGACTTAGTCTCATGCAAAGAGAAGGCAGTGCGTAGCCTTATGCAAGTATGGAGGCTGGGCTTAGCCTCATGCAAGAATCGAGACAGAGCTTAGTCTCATGCAAAGAGAATGTAGTGCTTAGCTTTATGCAGTGAACAAGTAGCAAATAAGAGTAGAATATTTCTTAGTTGGAGATATATTTACATCCGGTGGCCTGATTGTTAGGACTATGGTACGTATATGTTTGCGAATACTTCTGTTATGTTCATTGTGCTTGTGTCCAAAGAAAATTTTTACGTTTTGTAAGGGGAGGTTGGTTCGTGCCATCATTTGCTGGCTTTGCTTCGCTCTGTTTTGGAGACCCTGTTTGAGTTGCCTTGGGTAACGCCTGGCTATCACGGAAATAGAGTTTTTGAAAATATACATTTATTGATGAAAATAGAGTTATTTTAGAAAACACAGTGAAATATTGAGTAATTTTAGATGAACTAATGACTGTAACACATTTTAGGGATATTGTAATCAAAATTCTATCCCAGTTTGGTAAATGATCACTCAACCATTTTGAGTGTGACAAAACTTGCTGAACCTTCTCCTTCTCAAAATTCAGCCTCGGTTTCTTAACCAATTTCTGGCTGTCTGGCATATGATGGTGTCCACTGGACTTGATCCAAAATTTTGAGGGTCCTCCTTAAAATTTTGCCCCAGTTTCTCGTGCTGGGGAAAATAAATTTTTTATTAAGATGTGAATGAACCCACAGGGCTGCCTACGTATCCCCTCTGAAACGGGAATCAGGTGAAGCGTAGTTCTGTTACATCATATGAAGGAATGTAAACAATCTAAATATAGTATCTCTTGATTGCATCTGAATTGATTGGTTTCGGCTAAACTTCTTCATCCATTTCTGCGAGTATAAGTGCTCCTTGTGTTAGCACCCGGTGAACCATGTAAGGACCTTTCCAATTGGGAGAAAATTTCCATTTGGCTTCATCTTGATGCATGAAGATCTTTTTATGTACCACCTGTCCTGGTGCGAATTGCCTTGGTTTGACCCTTTATTGAAAGCTCTTGACATTCTATTTTGATAAAGCTGACTGTGACATACTACATTCATTCTTTTCCCGTCTATAAGCGTGTTGCTCATAACGGCTCCTTATCCATTCTCCATCACTGAGTTCAGCTTCCTGTATGATTCTTAAAAAAGGAATTTCTACCTCTGCGAATGACAACTTCGGTACCATAAACCAGTAAATAGGGAGTTTCCTTAGTTCATGTGCGGACCATAGTAAGGTAACCCAATAGGGTAAAGGGTAACTTCCCGTGCCATTGTTTGTGGTTTTCTACCATCTTCCTTAGTATCTTCTTGATGTTTTTGTTGGCAGCTTCCACATCTCTATTTATTTGTGACCTGTATGATATAGAGTTTTTGTGCTTGATTTTGAAGGTTTCATACATGGCTTTCATCAGGTCACTATTTAGATTGGCGGCATTATCAGTGATAATGGACTCAGAAACTCTGAATCGAAAAACAATATGATCCTTGACAAAATCCGCGATGAATTTCTTGCTTACGGCCTTATAAGATGCGGCTTCTACCCATTTCATGAAGTAATCAATAGCCACTAGAATAAACTGGTGCCCTTTAGAAGCGGTGGGCTCAATTGGGCCGATGACATCCATTCCCCAGGCAGCAAAAGGCCATGGTGCACTTGTTGCGTTGAGCTTATTGGGTGGTACCTCATGTATGCATGTACCTGACATAATTGACATTTCTGTATGTACCAGATGCAATCCGTCTCCAGACATCCAAAAAATATCCGACTCTGAGTATTTTCTTGACTAGAACAAAGCCATTCATATGTGGTCCACAAGTTCTGGCATGTATCTCCTCGAGCAATCTGGAAGCTTCCTTTGCGTTAACACACCTTAATATTACCATATCACGAGTTCTTCTATACAGGGTCCCTCCGCTTTGGAAGAAATGATTGGATAGCCTCTGCAGAGTGCATTTTTGAGTACGGTTTGCTTGTTATGGATATTCTCCTCCCTCCAAATGTTTTTTGATGTCGTGGAACCACGGTTTCCCATCCATTTGTCATGATCCAAAATCATACCCGATCGTGATGGCGCCTATCGTGGAACTAGGCCAGCCACTTATTCCTTTTTTCCCATTTTTATTCAATTATTTACTTCAGAAAAACATCAATTTTTGATACAGAACTTAATAATAATAATAGAAATGTCAAAACACCGGAATGAAACATAATTTCTGACCTTGGGTGTCACTAGTCATGAGCAAACCTAATACAACTATCTGAAATAGAAATCTAGAATAGTCAGAATACATCCAATAAGTAAAACTACAGGAAGATAGGAAAGCAGAAGGCGTAACTGCGGTCGCCAAGCAGCTACCTCGCAATCTCCGATGATAGTCCGCACAAGGAAGATCAACAACCGCTATCGTGCCCGGAGATACCTGGATCTGCACACAGAGGTGCAGGGGGTAAGCTTAGTACACCAACTTAGTAAGTGACGAGTCCAACCTATGGACTGACAGGTAGTGACAGACCAAAGCTCAACAGGCAATTTAGTAGTAAATAGAACAGAAAGGTAGATATGCTTACAGTTCAAGTAAAACTCAAAGTAATAGAAGCAACTGATCAGTAAAGATTTTAATACTCAGAGATTTCATATATGTACCAATGCACAGCTAGCATGATCAATGTTTCCACAACCTCCACTCATACGTGCTCAACCACTCGGTACTACATGTGGCCATCCGTCCCAGGAAAGGTCCATCCTGGAATATACATTACTGACCAAAATCATCCAGTACCGAGAACATAGGCTAATCCAGCCTCACGGAGAAGATCCATCTCCCAGTGTAGTA
Organism: Nicotiana glauca; assembly: GCA_026770625.1. Taxonomy (NCBI): domain Eukaryota; kingdom Viridiplantae; phylum Streptophyta; class Magnoliopsida; order Solanales; family Solanaceae; genus Nicotiana; species Nicotiana glauca. The sequence goes on along the minus strand of MU685859.1, from coordinate 91,709 downwards.
CTTCGGACAAATCCAAGTCCAGGGAGGATCCATCCCTCAGTATAATCATCTACTGCGCTCACTAGGGGTGTAAAGACTCCGGAAGGGCTTCTCTGAGCCCAAGCGCTATATCAATTCCAGCGAAGGCATGATCAATTTTATTGTTGTGTCTTGCAGCCCGATCCCATACTGTCAATCAATATTCAGCTCTCAGCCTCAATCAGCCAATACTCTCTAGTCTCATACACATGGGCTAAAATGTCATAATATGAGCCCGAACAATGATATGATATGTCATATAGAAATAATTGAGATTGAGGCATGATATAATATGCATGAACAGGACTCAGTATAGAATATACATGAATCTATTAAGATGATAGCAAGAAACGATCTCTCGTGTCTCAACAATGTTGGCGTGAAGCCTCAATATGATAACTAACATGATTTACAGCTCAACAGCTAGATCACATAATCATAGCACATATATCGATAATAAATAACCACTAAGCGGTGCTCTAGAATGATCCAGGCTGCATTTCTCATGGTGAATGCTCATACACCCGTCACTAGGCATAGCGTCACTTTCATAACAATCATAGATCACATTGCGGGTTTTCGAACCCGCAGTACCAAGGTTGAAAGTGTTACTTACCTTAAAACAAGCCAAAACTCGAGCCCGTGATGCCTTTTCCTCTCGAATCAGCCTCCAATTGCCTTGAATCTAACCAAAATCAGTACATAGCCATCAAAATATACTAAGGGAACAAAGCCCACTCAAAAGTAATCAAAATACAATGCGAATCCCGAAATTAACCAAAATCGACCCCCGGGCCCACGTCTTGAAATTCGATAAAATTTACATCAATAGACTCCTTATATGCCCACAAGTTCATACATATCAAGAGTATTAAAATCCAACCACAAATGGCCCCTCAAATCCTTGCTCAAAGGTCTCCAATCTCAAGCCCTAGTTTCCCACTTTTTAACCCTTAATTTCCATTAATTTTCAAGCCATATTAGTAAAATAACACCTTAGAAACAAGTTTAGAGTCCAAAAATCTTACCTCTATGAATTCCCTTGAAATCCCTCTTCAAATAGCTCCCTCAAGCTCAAACCCGCATGAAAATGGTGAAGAATAACTCAAAAATATTTTATACATTCTGTCCCAGGCTTTTCGCACCTACGGTCCCATTACCACTTCTGCAAACTCGAGTCTGCGGTCCAAGACACCACATCTGCGGTTTTCACTTATGCCCATTTCTGCATTCGTGATGCAAACCCCACACCTCCGCCATCGTACGTACATTTCCTTAACCGCTTCTCCGGTTCCAGCTGATCTTTTTCTTGGCCACATCTGCGGCTGTCTTTCACTTCTACGGGCATCGCACCTGCGGCCTCCCAACCGTAGGTGTCGTTATGCAGCAACAAAAATGCTTCAGCTTCCAAACTGAACTCCAAACCTTCCTTCAATTATTCGAAATCACCCTGAGGCCCCCGGGACCTCAACCAAAAGTAAAAACAAGTCATATACTACTATCCAAACTTATACCAATCTTCAAAACACCTCACATAACAACGAAACAACCAAATTACATCGGATTCAAGACTAAGAACTCTAAAAACTTCCAAATTCAACTTTTGATCAAAGAGTCTACCAAATCACGTCTGAATAACCTAAAATTTTGAACACACATCCCAAACGACACAACGGACCTACTGCCACTCCCGTAATTCTATTCTGGTCCCTATATCAAAATCTCACCTATCAACCGGAAAATAACAAAAATTCCAATTTTGCCTATTCAAGCCTAAATCTACTACGGACCTCAAAAACACATTCTGATCACACTCCTAAGTCCTGAATCATTTAACGAAGCTATCTGAATCATCAAAATTTACATCTGAGCCCTTTTCCACATAAGTTAACGTCTGGTTTACTATTCCAACTTAAGCTTACTCAAAAGAGACTGAGTGTCTCATTCCCTACCAAAACCTCTCTGAATCCAAACCACTCTACCCGGTAACAAATAATACAGATAAAACAAGCATAAAGAAGCAAAAATAGGGGAAATGGTGCAGTAACTCATAAGATGACAGGTCGGGTAGTCACACATTTCTTCTTCAATGTGAGCATAGTAGGCTGGCTGGTTATGGATTTTCACTATGATGGGATCGATGAAATTCTTATTTGGGTGTTGTATAATTGATGATAATGTGGCCAATACGTGTGCGGACTCATTTTGAATTTTGGGTACATGTTTGAATTATACGTTTGTGAATCTTTTCATCAATTCTTGCACATGATACAAGTAGGTTAGTATTATGGTGTTCTTCGTAGCCTATTCTCCTTGAACCTGATGTACCAGAAGATTCGAATCATTGATTACCAGCAGTTCTTGTATATTTATATCGATTACCAGATTGAGCCCCATGATGAAGGCCTCATATTCTGCCATGTTGTTGATGTATGGAAACCTATGCTTAGCAGATACAGGGTAGTTTTGACCTATTTCTAATAACAAAACTACTCCAATTCCCACTTTTTTGAATTTTGCAGCTCCAACGAAGAACATTCTCCAACCGTTGTAGGCTTCATCAGTGTCTTTTCCTTCGAACGATACTTCATCATTGGGAAAATACATTTTTAAGGGTTCGTATTCTCTGCCCATAGGATTTTAAGCATGATGTTCTGCCAATGTTTGTCCTTTGACCGCCTTCTGAGTTACATTGACGATATCGAACTCACTTAATAATATTTGCCACTTGGCTAACTTCCCGGTTGGCATGGACTTCTGAAAGATGTACTTCAGAGGATCCATCCTAGATATAAGGTATGTGGTATAGGCATAGAAGTAGCGCCTCAATTTTTGAGTTGTTCAAGTTAAAGCACATCAAGTGCATTCTAGCAGAGAGTATCGTGCTTCGTAAGGTGCGAACTTCTTACTAAAGTAGTATATGGCTTGCTCTTTTCTTCCTGTCTCATCATGTTATCCCAAAACACATCCAAAAGCTCTATCTAATACGGAAAGATAGAGTAGCAAAGGTCTCCCAGGTTCTGGCGGGACTACGACTAGTGGTGTGGATAGGTATTCCTTTGATTTTGTCAAAAGCCTTCTGACAATCTTCGGTCCAACTCGTTTCAGCATCTTTCCTCAACATTTTGAAGATGGGTTCACATATAACTGTGGACTGTGCTATGAAGCGGCTAATGTAGTTGAGACATCCTAGAAAGCTCATCACGTCATTCTTGCTCTTCGGTGGGGGTAAATCTTGAATAGCCTTAAATTTGGATAGGTCCAACTCGATTCCTCGGCGGATGACAATGAATCCTAACAACTTCCATGTGGGAACCCCGAATGACGATTTGCGAGGTTCAGTTTTAGATTGTACCTCCTTAACTTTTCAAAGAACTTTCTCAAGTCTGCTATGTGATCTGCAGCCCTCTTGGATTTGATGATGACATCGTCAACATACACCTCTATTTCCATGTGCATTATATGATGGAAGACATTCATCATGACTCTCATGTAGGTAGCACATCATTCTTCATACTGAATGGCATTATCTTGTAGCAGTATGCTCCATACGATGTAATGAAAGTTGTTTTCTCTACGTCTTCTTCGTCCATCTATATCTGGTGATAACCCATGAAGCAATCTACAAAGTATTGGAGTTCATGCTTAGTGCAATTGTGATCGGGATTCATATATTTGGTAGTGGGAAGTCATCTTTGGGACTTGCTCTGTTTAAATCTAGATAGTCGACACATACCCTAATGTTCCCATCTTTTTTTGAAACTCGTACAATGTTGACTAACCAAGTTAGGTATTCAACTACCCTGAGGACTTTGGCTTTGATCTACTTAGTGACTTCCTCTTTGATTTTTAGGCTCATGTCTGGTTTGAACTTTCTGAGTTTCTGCTTTACTGGCGTACACATTTGATTGGTAGGCAATTTGTGAGCCACTATGGATGTGCTGAGACCGGTCATGTCATCATATGACCATGTGAAGATATCCTCATATTCCTTCAAGAAACGAATGTACTCCTCCTTCTCTGTCAGTGATAAGTGAACTCTTACGTGAGTTTTCTTGACATTCTTAGTGTCTCCCAAATTTACTGCTTCAGTTTCGTCCAGGTTGGACTTAGGTTTATTCTCAAAGTTCTCAATCTCTCTGACAATTTCCTCAAGTATTTCGTCTTCTTCTTCCGAGTCACTATCCTTACGTTGTATTGTCTCATTACATGCCAGAATCATCGGTTCATCAAGAAAATTAATAATAACATTGTAGAAAGAAAAATGTGTAAGATAATATTGAATAATAAATAGCAATGCATTGATTAAATTTTGAAAGTATCCAAAACAAGTACGGCTTGATGAATCGAGCAATTATTTTGAAACAAAATACGTCTTTAAAACAAAATTACGAAAAACATCTAAAATGCCTAGCATGGCTATAGAAATAAATTAGGCCAAATGCCAAGCTACCCAGGGACTCGACGGGCCCGGGATGGTGTGGCAGTCCAATTCATGAGAACAACTACTTTCTCCACAGTCTGAATGGTGTGGCCTTCTTTATCTCCCTCCTCAATTATTGTGCTGCAATCCATATCCTCGTCCTTTAGGAAAAAAATTCCTCAGCCCAGCTAAAGCTTCTTCCTCTGCAGTTCCCTACATTGTATCAGCCTGGTGAAAAGTCTGACCCAAATATGGCACTGGTTTCTTGAGAGGTTAATAAGGACCACGCCATGCAAGCGACCAATCATCATATTCTTGCCATGTATACTGATATTTGAGACTGAAAGTTGTGCCATGACATTTTAGCTTGATCAGTTTAGTAATACCTTGGAGATCATTTCCAAGTCCTTTGTCGGGTTCGTACGCAGACCATGATAGTATGCTTTCTATCTTGTTAATCCATCATTTATCCTTCTCAACTGCATTGACATGTTCAATGTGGTGATAAGTTTCCCTCCTAGCCTTCTTCTATTCTTGAGAATCGGGATGGTTTGACCGGTGTAAATAGGATTACTTCCATCTCCGTGAATGATCACTTCCTGATGGTTCCATTCAAACTTCACAGCCTGATGTACCCAGTGGCATGTATCCAAAGTTGACCTAACAGAAGATTGTATGTAGCTGATATGTTAAGCACTTGGAATTCAACATCGAACCAATTTGGCCCCATCTACAGGCAAAGATTAATCTCCCCAATTATGGCCCTTTGAGACCCATCAAAGGCTTTCATGTTCATACTTCATGCCCATATCTCATGAAAATCTTTGCCCCAATCTTTTTAGAATAGTCAACAGACAAATGTTGAGGCTTGAACCTCTATCTATCAGGACCCTGGAAATCAATTTGTCTTCAAATTGATGGTGATATGCAGTGCTCGATTGTGACTTAACCCTTCAGGCGGTAATTCATCCTCGCAGAATGTGATCTTATGACTTTCCAGCACTTGCCCTACCATGTTGGCCATTTCTCCACAGTTGATATTGTTGGGCACATAAGCTTCATTCACACCTTCATCAAAGCATTCTTGTGCATCTCCAAATTTTGTGATACTGATAAGATGGCTATCTGGGCGGAGGGTTTTGTTCAAATGACTGCAGGTTTAAAGTCATTGCCTTCCCGAATAAGCCCAATTGACCCATCGGGATCCTATTCTTCATTCGTCTCTATCACATTTACCCTGTCACCCCTATAATCTGGGAAAGGATTGTTTTGGGCGTTACGTGTAGTTTTATTTTCCTGTATGAAGTTGTTATCAATCAATGTCTGGATCTTATCTTTCAATATTTGGAACTCTTAAATGGTGTGCCCCTTCACACCAGAATGATATGCATAGGTTTTGTTTGGGTTGACCCATTGATATAAGTTCTCCACTACCGCAACAGGAATAAGAGTGACATAACCAACAACCTTCAACCTTTCGTACAGCTGGTTGATAAGTTCAGCAATAGAGGTATATTGTCTAGGTAGTTTGTGATCAAAGTTAGGTCGGGGTTTCTAGTAATTTTGACAAGTTGGAGGTGAGTGATAGTAGGCTGGCTAAGTTTTATAAGTATGATAGGCCGTGGCGGATTGAGAATATCTGGAAAATGAGGGTTGGTATGTAGGTGGAGGTGTTTGGAATGTGGGTGGAGGTGATTGGTATGCGAGTGGAGATTTTGGGCCTTAAGCTAGCAGTACTACCCCCACTTCTCTCTTCTTTGATATGCTGCCTGATTGTAATGCTTTTTTCATGGCATGTAGTGCCTCAAAATTTGTCACCATCCCGTTTTTGATAACCTCTTCAATTCTTTCTCCGAGTTTGATGATATCGCAGAACTTTTGATTCTCGATGGCCATGAACCTTTCATAATACTGTGGGTCTTGTGCCCTGACAAAGAACTTGTTCATTTTTTCTTCTTCTAGTGTTGGTTTGACCTTGGTTGCTTCCAACCTCCATTAAGTAGCATACTCACAAAAAGTCTAAGTTAGCTTCATCTTTAAGTTCTGGATGTAGAAGAAATTCGGTGCATTCTCCGTATTGAACCTCAACTGGTCCATAAATTCTAATGCCATGCTCAACCAATTGGACCACTTCTTAGGGTTCTAGCTTATGTACCAGGACAAGGCATCTCCGATAAGACTTCTCATGAAGAGCTTCATTCGGATCCTTTTGTCCTTTCTGACCACCACGAACTCGTCATAGTAAGTTCTCAAATGAACCTTTGGATCACCTGTTCCATCAAACATTTCAAACTTGAGAGGTTTGTAACCCTCCGACAGTTCCATGTCTGGTTGTATGCATAGATCATTATAATTCAAGCATTTTATCCCCTTACTTCCTTCGACACCTAGAATTTAACTTGTCAATTTCTTGAGTTCCTCGGCCATGTTCTTGATGAGCAGGTCCTTCTGAGTGGATTCTGGTGTATAGAAGATTGGTTAAGTAGAGTGAAGTATGGTTTCCACATATATAGGGTTGTTTTGGTGAGTGCCAGGGACTTGGGTGTAAAGGCGGTCGTTGGTTGAGTTTTGAGGATTGGGAATGGGTTGTGGTGTGTTCTGAGGAGTGTGATAGGTAGTGGTTTGTGGGTATTGGGTTGGTTAATGATGATGTTATGGAGGAGTTGGTATCGATAAAGGATTGGGATTTTGAGGTGGAGTTGCCTATTGGTATGGTGCAGGAGGATGCTGGTTCAACGTTTTGGAGAGGTGCTGGATTTTTGGTATTTTGTTGGTTGATGTCGGGGACGTTCAAGGTGAGAGAGAGGTTTTCTAAGTTGCAGAACTGCTCAAGTTCCTCCTGTTACTCCAGTATCTTTTGTTCCAATTGCAAAACTAAGTCATTTGGTGCCGGAGTGCTCCGATCGTCTGAAGTTTCCGCAGTCTCAGCACTCTCCTTTCGAATACCACACAAGTAATCTATCATATCTTTTCCTCTGCTTTTCGTATTACTTGGAGGAGGAGGAGGAGGTGGAGGGCCACTAGATATGGTGTGATATGTTGATGATGCCAGTATGTGCGAACAGAACATAGGGGATGGGAATAATAAAGAATAAAGAAAAATAAAAGGTAAACAAATCAATAAGGATTACGAAAAGTTTGCAGTATTTAAACACATATTGCGGGAATGTAAATTCACGTCCTAATTTGGGAGCCTCTTTGTGCCCGAGGTAGGCCTAGCGACAAATATATTTGGAGAAATTCAGTTCCAATAATTGCCTCATTTTATAAATGTAAAGATAGACGCCCCAAAATCACACTAAAAAGATAAGTCACTAATGGCACTTGGACTTATTACATTTGAAAAGCAAGTAAACCGAATCTACTTGGTCCCAGAAGGACCTTCTCCAGGTTCGATGCTCTTGTCGATCAGCACCCCTAGTTCATGCAGGTTCAGCGGTAAGAATGCCCTTGCTAAATGTCCTTCTTCGCTTCCCTCGGCGTTCTGGAAATCGGTGACTGTCTTCCTTATTTTTCCTCCAATTCCATCACACTTTACTCCAGATATTCCAAATTTTTGCTTGATTTAACATCCATCTCCCATCATTCATTGATCATCTCCATATCGGCCTTGTGCTGCTCCATATGCTTGGCTTCAGATATGCGAACTCTTTTGTGCAATTTGTTATATTTCACCTGTGCTTCAGCAACTTCATCTATGACCCTGTTTCCTTGACAAACTCTTGGCTCGAAGATTCCCCCTATGTTATCATCCAACCATGAGGGATAGAAGTATACATGACCAACATGATATCGATCCGGCTCGATGGTATCCCTTTCAACAATAATATATAAGTGCCACATGTGTTGTGCTTTATTTTTATATGGGATGGCGTCGCTCTAAAAATCAGCTATAAAGTGACTCATTTCAGCGACTCGCAGTATGACCTGCTTCCTGTCTGCCTGTCTCATATCCCTGAGATGATCATAACCCAATCAATCCCAAGTGTGGAACATCCCTGGATCTGATGATGAACTCGTCGGTAGGGAACCACTCGACCATCCATTGAACCTGATCCTAGGTCAAATCTTCAAAAAGTTGTACCCATTCTACAATATTCCCTGGCTGAGCAAACCTGTCTAGGATATAGGTCATCTTTTTAAGGTGATGGAAATCTATGTGATCATTCCATGGCCTTCGCGGAAACTCTTGGCGATATTTACCTCTTTGGAGATGTTCTATCAACCAAACCTGTAACAGCAAATTGCAATCCTCGAAGTATTTGTACCCTTTCTGACACCGCTCTAAGGCCTGGAACATATCTATAATGATCGTAGGGACAATGGTATATGTATGCCCCTCAATCCCTTCCATCAAAGTTTTGGCCACCATGGCCAGTATGGTATGGATTCTGTCCCCTTGGATCGAGAACATTAGCATGCCCAAGAAACATACGATGAATATAAAGGCCCTGCGGTAGATCCATTCCAAGGAGGTGATGGAGAATTCATCATCGAAAATACGGTAAGACCTGCTGTGACCATATTGTTCATAGAGGAAGCTGAAGGGTATGTAGGAGTTTTTCAGGCACTCCAAGTCATCATGTTTCTTCAACCCAATCCTCTTAAGAAATCCTCTAGTGTTGCGATTCTGAGGTGCCAATAAATCGGGGCTTTCCCAAGGTAGCCCAACAAATCCCCCTATTTCTTCCAAAAGAGGGGTCATTTCTATGTCTCCAAAACAGAACACAACCCTATCTTTGTCCTAGAACATGGTTACAGCCTCGATCAACATTTTGTTCGGTTGAACATCCAATAAGGAAGGCAAGTTTCCTAAGACCCTTTTCACATGGTTTTGGTCCTAAGACCCAATCAATCCCAACTATGGAACATCCCTGGATCTGATGATGAACTCGTAGGTCGAGAACCACTCGACCATCCATTGAACCTGATCCTTGGTTAAATTGTCGAAAAATTATACCCATTCTATAGCATTAGCACACAGGTCATCATATCCTTTACTACCCAGTTACCCTCCCCTTAGTAGTTATATAAGCGATCTAATTAAACGTATTTTATGCCTGCACTACCTATCCCTTACTTATGGCCCTGGAGGTGTTTAGGACCTATAACTAAGGTAGTTCTAGACTCTCCTAAAGTTCTTAAAAGTAGAAAATCTAAGCGCCTAGAAAAAAACAAATAGGACACTCACATAAAGGGGCGATTAAAGGCTCACTTTTACCTCCTCACAGAAGCAGACAATAGCACGTCTCAAACAACAAGATTTCAGATATTTCAAAGGATCCTAGAACAGGATATCTAGGTGAGCATGACAACTAGAATATACTTAGCATTGTGTTAAAGTGAAGCAATAGAGACCTAATCAATTTGCCTACTGATTTTAGGGCTTGCTACATCTGGAAAATTTACAAATAACAAAAGCACATTTTTACAGTTTGTAGGATTTTAGTTGCCCTACAGGCTTGCCTAGGCGTGTACCAGTGATGTCCTATGAACATGGTATCTAGTTATTAATCAAAAGTATAATGAATCAGTAAACAATTTTAAGTAGGTGGGTTGGTTCATTAGATCCTATAGGCATGCTGTCTAGGTGTAGAGACTAATTTTAGACTTATAAACATGGTATCTAGATGCGAGATCAGATTTAAACCTTATAGGCATGTTGTCTAGGTGTAGAAATTGATTTTAAACTTATAGGCATGGTATCTAGATGCGAGAACTAATATAAACCTTATAGGCATGTGGTCTAGGTGTAGAAACTGATTTTAGACTTATAGGCATAGTATCTAGATGCGAGAACTGATTTAAACCTTATATGCATGTTGTCTAGGTGTAGAAACTAGTTTTAAACTTATAGAAAATGGTAGCTAAATGTAAAACTAGTTTTAAAATCCTATAGACATGGCATCTAAATGCAACAATTAGTTTTAAAAACCTTATTGACATGCTGAAAACTGATTTAAACTTTGTTGGCATGTAGAGACTGATTTTTTAAACTTACAGGCGTGGTGTCTAAAATGCAGGGTTGATTTTAAATCATATAGGCATGGTATCTAGAATGCAGGATAAATTTTTCTACCCTATAGGCATGGTATGCTGGGATCAATCATACAGTCACATACAAAGGGATACCAGGATTGGGAGCAATGTTGGTCAGAAGTCTGTGAGTGGTGAACATTTGAAATAAAGATAAACGGAACATGCTAGTGGAGAAGTAAACAGACATGGGTCTAGTTTAAATTTGAGCAAGTATGCAGACTTGCTGAAAGCAGAAGCCCATAGATCTAGCCAAAACAGGAGTAGACAGGTTGAAAGCAGGATACACATGGGTTCAATCAAACAGAAGTAGGCATGCTATTCCAGTAAACACATAAGTTGAACAGAAGTAGATATGCTATTGTAGTAAATACATAGGTTTGATTAAGTAGAAGAAAGGCATGCTGATTATAAGGAAACACATAGGTCAAATTGAATAATAGTAAGCATATAGTCTAATTGAATAGCAGTAAACATGTTGATTAGGAACAATAAACATAAAGCGCAGGGATCTAATGAGATAAAGTAGACATGCTGATAACAGGGCATATAGTTAAATTAAATAGTAGTAGACATGCTGAGTAGGAAAAACATATAGGTTCAGAAGAAAGACGTGTTGATTATAGGGAAACACATAGGTTTAATTAAATGGTTATGGTGGGAGCATACCAGTTAAGAGATAGCAACAGAAGAGTGAAGCAAATAGGGTCCAAAGGTCTATCCTTGTATCCCAGCCGGCTAGACAAATATATCAACAAACAGCGGAAGATTGTGATAGAGTAAGAGAGCAAGAAGTTTGTATGCTTTCTATGTCTGTGTGTGTTAAACTATGTTCGTTTGTTAAAGAAAAGAATGAAACTTATATAGCATTGAGCAGAGTAAACAAATGAGGTAAAGGAAAATTAATGGTACATAAATAGAGTATGCAAATCAATTAACCAGTCAGTCAAGGCTAGACTTAATCAATTAATATCACTTAAATCATGGAGAACCTCATATGAAATCAGTCAGCAAGCATGATTGGAGTTAAATAGGGTAAGAAATAAGTCTAAAGACCATAGATTAGACTAATTAATCTGAATAAGACAAGTAGTACCAATTAAAAATTATAAATGAGAAAAATAGGTAAAATCACGGGGAAGTACTAATTTTAACAGGAAAATATGATTCAAAACCTAGGTAAATCAGTCAATCCATTTTGTTTGACAGAGATAGTCAATAACCAAAAAAATTAAAGCGGACATTGAGACAAATACAGACAAAGGACTAAAACATAAGAGTAAAGATAGCGGGCTTCAAACACTTAGAACTCTTAGAAACATTTTTTGCAGAAGCAAAAAGAAGCGGAGCCCTAGTGTTGGGAAACTTCAGGATTGATCAACAGTGGGGAAAGCAGAAAGACCTTATAGAAAAAATGTTATAGAAATTTGAAAGCACTTCAGATATACAACAAATAATAAAGAATCAAAAACCTTAATTTGGAGGAACATAAAAATTAGTCGATGATAAAGAGAAGAGAAATTTTTTAAAGATAGATAGCGTATAAACTCGGATCTGAACAGATTCAAAGTTTAAGAGATGAAGGTTTTGAAAAAGTGACAAAGATAAAAGGAAATCTGGTTTTGAACCAAATATTCGAGCCATAAACACAATATAATAGTACTCACACACGGAGATGATCATAGGTAGACCCTTAAATGATTTTTGAACAAAATTTGGGTTGGATCTCTTCGAGGTCCCTTCATGAAACAACAAAATCGAACAACCAGAAGAGGTAAGAGGACAGTAGAGGCCTCAAATCACCAGGTAATCTCATGGAATAGGTAAGAATCGAAGGGATTTAGGGTAGATTTAGGTGACAGCGCTAGGGTTAGGGTTAGTCTCTGAGAGAAGAGAGGAGATGAGGGATTCAAGGGCGGCGGGGTGTAACAAATGATGAGGGTTAGGGGGTCGCTTGCATTAAAAATGGTAAAGGGTGTTATGGACCGTTGATCTTAGATATCAACGGTTATGATTGGTTTTGGGTTGGGGCGGGTTGGATTTAATTGGGAAAGGTTTGATTTGAATTGGTCTTGGGTTTAATTAAATTGGATTGGGGGGATCCGATTTTTGGTATAAATTAGGGGCTATTTGTTAAATACCCATGTTTACTAAATAAAATAATTTTAAAATAGCTAATTAAATGATAAAATATGATTTTCATGCATAAAGGTGATTTAGAATAATTTCTTAATATTATAAAAATATAAAAAGCTATTTTTTATAGATAGCGTAGTTATGCATATGTAGGGGCTATTTTTGCAAAATATGCAATTATAGTCTTTAAAATGTAAATATAATTATAAAAAATATAATTAAAATATTTTTGAACACTCATATGAACATAAATGATAAATTTAGATTATTAAATTATCGTAAAATAATATGAGCGATAGTTTTGAACATTTATGTAATCAAAAAAAGAAATAAATGGATTTACAGCCTTTAAAAATTGTAAAAAAATTATAAAAACACTTGTGCATGTTTATAAATGCATGTACAATATTTTGAAAGTGTATATGTACATTTTAGAATATCTGATGGGAAAATTGGGTATCATCAGCAGCTAGTTTCCTAACCCAATCCTCGAGGTCAGGCATCGCTAGGGTCGCCCAAGCATCGGCTGCCAAAAGAAAGATGAGTAAGCTATGAAAAATGAAAGAGAATGAATAGATACAAAGGAAAATGCGTACTCTACCTATGGTTAGAGTTCCGCCTCTCGAGGAACTGCATTTTTTCCTTGGGAATGATGTCCGAAGTCCTGACTTTGACCAATCGGCTCATCCAGCCTCGATCCTTGGTTTTATCGGTACTGGCGAAGAAGGATTTTGTGGTTCGATGCTGGAGCTTGATGAGACCTCGGATCAATTGGGGCCGATACAACCAAACTAGGTGGCTGAAGGTGAATTCTAAATCCTCGGCCTTATCAGAGAAATACCACAACATCATCACGATATGCCAAAACGAAGGGTGGATTTGGCCGAGGGTGACTTCATATGTCTTACAGAAGTCGAGCACCACCGGATCGAGGGGGCCCCGTATGAAGAGGTAAGTGTAAACATTCAAAAACCCCTCCTTGTGAGTAGTTATGCTTTTATCAGGCTTCGGGATCTAAATCTTGACCTCATCCCCCCATCAACAATCATCCCTTACCTCCTTGATTAGTTGTTGGGTTATCAGGATAATATCGTGATGCGTGCTCTCATCGGCCCTCGACATCTAGAGGATTCTCGATACCGAAGACTTTCTTCATAATACAATCACCAGGGGTGATCTCTTCAAGTGTCGGCGGCACCACTAGTTTGGCCCACTGAGAGGCAAAGGAAGATGATGCTTCATCTTTCTTGGGGACCGTCTTGGAAGTTTTGGCCATTGTTGTAAGGTGTAGTTTTTCCGACTAGAGCTTGGTATTTTACAGTGTTTAAAGAGGCAAAGGAAATAGGTTATTGAAGGAAGAGATGAGGATTGGAAGAGATTGAAGAAAGTTAAAGTTATTTAGTAAAGAAAGACGTTCCATATTTATAGAGGGACGGCGACGGTTCATAGGCATTAATGGCTGACCAATATTGGCGTGCATTTATTGTTTTTGAGGAAGTGGGCCAATGGGACATTTCAATCACTTCGAATGTTGGCTTCACAAGGATGACATCATCACTAGCGGTTCGAGAAAATCGAGGTTGGAATCGTTTCATATTATTTTATTGTAAGAAACGCGGGGACTATTTGTATACGGTCAAAATTGAGAAGTATAATTTTGAAGTCTTAAATCGAGCTTTAGGCCCGAGTCCGAGACACTCGAGGTAGGTGTCGTATATGGATAAGGGACACCTACCTCGAGGAAGCTGATCGAATATCTTGCACGGACTGCATCGAGGACAACATTATATCGAAGTCAATCAAGAAAGAGCAGGAATTTCTCAAGGACACGTGGGTCTGGCTATTAATTATAGGATAAGGGTTGTACGAAATAGTATAGGTCCGTACTAGTCCGTTATACACCTGTACCAATAGAATTCTTTACATTTATATGCAATGTACTATTTTGGAGTTTTTTCCTCTTATATAAAGGGGACCTCAATCATATTGTAAAGATCAGACCATTCATTGCAAGAGAACATTCTTATTCTTCTCTTTTTTAATTTGCTCTCCAATTATTCTTCAGCTTTACTGCCTTTACTTTATTGTTTATACTTTATTACTCTTAGCTGACCTCGAGGTCCCTGGATAGTCGAGCTCGAGGCCCCTACTGTTCCAACAATACTGATTTGGTTCATTATTTCTTCTTACTTAAGCTCAATATTACTTGTATAATCGCTACTATTAGAATTTATCACGTATCTTTAAAACAAAAAAATATCTTTAATTGTTACTCACATTTTTCGAGATAAACAGAATTACTAAAGAACTTGGTTCTTTACCATGTTCTTTAAGCGTAAAGTAAACAAGCAATAAAATAAACACAACGATTTTTACGTGAAAACTCACCTGGCTCAAAAGGTGCAAAAATCATGACGTGCTACATAGGATTTTCAACTCCAACTCCACTCGAACAATGAGCCAAAATATATTAATTACAAGACTGTAATTAAATACTCTACAATACTCATATTACTCTTATTTGATTCACAAATTAATCTAACTTGTAAAGCAAAATACTCACTCCAATTCACCAATTGTTTATGACAGTTGATTACAACTCAATTTTCTAAGACACGTTTACTAGACTGACTCATAAAGAATACGCGGCAAGTACTCAACACAAGTAAACGACTTATGACTCTTTAGTTGATGTATAGAAGGATAGTTCAGAAGTCCAAAGTCGACCATATTTAAAACACAACTTGAGATCTTCTAGGAGTCCTATTCATATTCAGGTTCCTCTTTGATAGGACTCCTACTGTTCCAAGGATTACACAAGCTTTAGGACTTTTGTCTCTGACTAAATTATCCGTATCTTCTTGAGCAATAACTCTTATCACTTATAGCAGCCTTCTTCAACCAAACTCGGACTTGGGTAACTTTGAGATAAACTTACTGTCTTGTACAAACGTACAAGTATCAATCATGAGGAGTTGATCCTTTCTCCTAAGGAGCTTGTTCTTCACTACAGTTAAACAGCTACGTTGAGGACCTGATTTTTTGAGCATTTAGTCACACTTTATCAATCATCAAAACTTATATATTCAACAATCTCATGTAGCATCAATCTGATATTTGTTTTTATTCATTGTGTCTATGGATCAATTAATGTCTGGTAATAAGCCCAGATATCATTAGTGTCGCCTCCAAACATTAATGAAAAATGACACTGTATAGCCGTTATAAAAATAATAGCTGAAAAATATATAAAAGGTGTATATTTTTTGTGTGTGTATATATATATATATATATATATATATATATATAGTTTATATGTTATATACAAAAATTATACAAATTTGATACACTTTTTCGGCTACCAGACAGTGGCGGAGCCAGTTTCATTATGGAATGTCAAAATATATATATACCAAAAAATTAAGGGGAGTCAATACATAGTATACATACATATAAATTTTGTTTTTACCTACCTACCTACATAGTGTATTTTTCCTGTGAAGGTGACACCCCTTCCTATAAGGTGGCTCCACTACCGCTACCAAATAAAAATAATTTTTGACGCAGGCTAAAAGTGATAATACTCCAACATTAATCCACTTCAAGCCCAAATGTATAGCTTCGTATGGGCTCTCCAAACGTAAAGTGATTCATAAGTTAAGATTAGTTGGACGCATTACGCCTATCATTGAATTTATGAATTAAGCTGAAAAAGAAGAAGAGATATTGAAAATATTTCCCGTCAAAAAAGTGATCAAATCAAATCCATGAATAGAAGGAAGATCGAGGAAGAACGTACAATGGTACAAGAGTTACGTTGCTTAATTAGAATATGGTTTAATTGATAGTGCATGGTGAAATTGTAACGCGGTCTTAATTGATACTCCCTCCTGTCCAAAATAAGTGATTTTTTGGCCTTTTTCTTGTGGTCCAAAATAAGTGATTTTTTCAGATTTCAAGAATGAATTAATGATTTTTTTTCCTACATTGTCCTTGGAGTAAATAGTGTTGGAATATGTGTTAGGAGTGTTTATGTGAGATAGTAAAGGTTAATATGATCAATTTCATTTCTAATTAATGCTAAAAGATGAATTTCTTAATTGGTGTGAAAACATCCAAAAAATCACTTATTTTGGATCGGAGGGAGTAGTAGAATATATCTACTCTGGGATAAGAGAAGAGAAAATCAAGAGTATATGTCAGTAGTGTCTATGTAAAAACATTGGTTAAACATTTATAAGCACTTTAATTAATTTGATAAACAATATTGCTTTTTACATACTTGAGATGTATTTTTTAGAAGATACTACTGATTATTACGGAAAACGCGCATGTTACGAAAAGAAAACTTTTACAAGCAGTTAACTGCCTAATGATTGCTTATGATTACTTGAAAGTTGAAACATATTAATTTACGTTATACGAAAAAGCAAAAGGCGGTAATTATAGATAGGCTTTCGTTGTTCGATTGTGACATTTTACATCCCTATCTTTGGGCATACTGAATATTGGATCGTAGTTTTGAATATTAATTAAGAAAAATGTCTTGTCGAAACAAAAGAGAATTAAGGTAATGTATTTAGTACATACGAACCTTTGACAAAAGGTTTATTTTATAGAATTTAAGTACTGAAATACAATATCTAATTCATATATTCAAGGTCAGCCAGCTCCGTACCATGTGCTTCATTAATTATTCTCAGTTGAAAACAACAAACATAAGTAATCAGATTTCCTGATCGATTCATCGTTGAACTCCAATATTTTAAGTATTTCGATGGGATACGAAAGAATCGTGCACTAGGTAATCAAAATAGATAGAAATACTTTTATATTTTTGGTACTTGAAATGTTCCAAGTCAAACTCTTATTTAGTTTTTATGAATCACAATTTAAGGTATTCGAAAATTTTAAGGTCAAATTTGCTCTCCGGAAGAATAGTTAGACATGAAGACTTATATTCAAATATATTTGGCGTTCCACCTAAATAGTGCCTTGGTCAAATAAATAAATAAATAAATAAATAAGAATGCCAAGTTGAACAGAACAAAAGAAATAGAAGTTAGGGTTACTTGTGTTTCTTTTCGAGGTAACAAATTATTTAGCTTTAAGGAATATTTTTTCTTGTCATATAAATAATTACCTTATATGGACTAACCTTTAATCTTATCTTTAGTATTACCAAAATTATTTATCTGTGATGATTATATATGCTTGATCCAACTCTTAAGCAAAGAATTTTGGAACAAATAAATTCCTTTTTCCTTACCCTTCTCGAAATGTCTATATATCTTTTAATCTTCTATTTTTCCCCCTTTTAGAAAATATCCTTTTTTTATTTTTTCATTTTAAACTTTCTTATCCAGTGTGGATTGGACGCGAATATAAGGGGGAGAGTGCTTTGTTGCCATTAGAGCCTTACACTTAGCTTATAATATAAAATGAAATTGCAACAATTAAACTGCAGCTTCAATCCCGAAACTATTTGCAGTTTCACTTTACTTTTTTTCTTTTTGATTTAATCATGTCTGTTTGGTTTCACGAAGAGGTTAGCTTTTAGTTCTTGAGTCTCCATTTGCTTTAATTAATCTATTGTCTCAAACCTGTGATCTTTTTCATAAACGGCCAAGCAAAGGATCTTTTTCTCGATAGTTCTTAAAAGCTAAAGCAAAGCCAGCCTTGATCTTGATCAAAGGACCTTTTTTATTTTTTTCATTACATGCATGTAATTGATGAATTGTAAAACTGGTTGGTAGGGTTGTACATGGACCGGGTTGGTATAAAAACCGAACCAAACCAATTATATCAGTTTGGATTGGTTCGGTTTTGTCGGATTTTTCGGGTTTTCAGGTTTTTTGGTTACATGAATATTATTTCAATCTTACTTTATTAAAATTATAGATAAGTCTTTGATAAGTGAATATATGTTTAGTAAATATGGAAAAAATTGATAAATATATGATCTATTAATATATTCTAATGGAAGAATTTTTTTATCTTATTTTCTTAGTCGTCTAACAATAATTTTTCGTTAATTTATGCTTTCAAGGTTAATACATGAGAGGATCCCAAATATTTCTACATTTTCTAAAGAAAATTCAGTATAAAGTCTTTAAAATATAAATAAAATTTATATATTTATATGATGGTTTGGTTCGGATTTTTTTACTCAATACCAAAACAAGTCAAACCAAATCTAGTCGAGTTTTTTAATCAAATTGATTTGATTTTTCGGTTTGGTGCGGTTTTTCGATTCGGTTTGAATACCCCTACTAGTTGGTATAACGTGAGAGGGTTTTGGGTTTGGGGGTGGGGAGGAAGATGATGATGAAGGGGGTGGTTACCCTATGTGAAGTACAAGGAATTTATAGTGTCACGTAGTTGTATTACTTGTCTATTAGTACAGTAGGTAAGCACAAGACGGTCCATGCCACATGGGCACAAAAGGTGAAATTACTAGTACCACTACGGACGAGTTTAATTAGGAAAGGTAATGTGTGTTGCGATAACAAAAAAACAAGGCGTCAACTAACAAACGTAAAAGACAACGGAAATGGGTCTGATTTGTCCATCTACTATGATAAATTATTTAAAGTTATCCCATGTTATACTATTGAGCCATAAAATTTCATGTCGTCTTACTATCCTAACAAATGTATCCTTAATTAGACGGAGGTGACACGTGGCACCCATCCGTGCCCTTTTTACATTTGGGCACATATTAAGCAACCCGCTCCACGAACCCCCATACCCATAACCCGTAACACGTAATTTATAACACAAAATAAATTCATTTCATTCATTTTCTCTTTCACTCTCTAAAACTCTCTAACCTCTCTTCTCTGTTGATTGCCGATTTGAACAACAAATGTCATAAAAGTAAAACCTTCCTCCATTAAAATCATTCGTCGCTACTATAATATTTCTGTTAATATTTCATCTTTTTAGTTTTCTTTTCATTTTTAGGTTTTTATTCTAGAGTTTTGATTTCTTGGGTTTCATCTACATCTTTCTTCAATTTCAATGATATATTCTTATTTCTTGTCTGTTTCTAGTATTTGCATGCACAATTTACGCCTTTGTTGTTTATTTATTGTTGGGGTTCTCTATTTTGTGGGATTATGCAGGGTTTATTTTTTGTCTTTGTTAATAAAGTATATTTGTATCTGAAGATGCTGCACTTTTTCATTGTTTATTAACAACGATGGTCCCCCATTGTGTGGCCATTTGTTTAAAGTATTCAGATATTTTGAATTCTTCTTTAAAGAGGGGGAGGGGGGATCTCTTGTCATAAAAAATTATTCTTTTTGGAATTAATTAATCTTTTCCCATGACTGACTTTTACATTGTTTACTTTATATTTTCTAAGTGGTATATTTATTTGTTGTGTTTGATAGGTTATTGGAGATGGTGCTAGTTGACTCAATTACGATAATGATTGGGTTACTGAGTCTGAAATTTTCTACACAGGAAAATTGGTGAATACTTGGACAGGTTATGACTCTGACTTACTTTCACATAGACATAGTGAATGAATTTACAAATGAGCTAGGATTTTTAGGGTTCGAAAACTTATAGTTGCTGCACCATATAGTAAATTTTATGTGATTGAAAGGGGTGATGGTATTAAACATTTACAAAAATTAATATGCAATAAATTCAATGTAGTAAATCTGTTTGGTGTAGATGAATGTGAGCCCCCTATTTACTCTATTACGAATTTTGTATAATATAAAGAAGAATCTAATAAAATTATGGATGATGTTGTTACTGATTATAGCTTAAGTGATGTAGGATCTGACTCTAATACTGATTCTGAAGGATACAATTCTAAAGAATTAGAAGCATTTAAAGCACAAAAGTAAAGGAAAATAACTGAAAAACCTAGTGACTACATAGAGCGATATAAAGGTATGTTTTTTTAAGGACATACCAGAAGCTAGGAAGTATATGAAGTTATATTCTCTGGCTAACCAGAAAAGAATGAAATTGGGGAAGAGTGACCTAGAAATTCTTAGGTATAGTTGTGATATTGTTGGTTGTTCCTTTGTTTATTTAATATCAAAAGAAAAGTTTGGTGGGGTTAAAATCAAGACTTTAAATGATGAACATGATTGTGACATTGCATTTGATAACAAAACTGTTGATTTTAGTATCATTGCATAATATTTGAAGAAGAAGTTATAGGATAATCCTAAGTACAAGGTTGGGGAGATGATGTTAGATTTGAAGAGAATCTTTGAGCTAAATTTTATTCATGGAAATAGAAAGTGCAAGAGGAAAAAGATGATGGTATTGGAATCAATGGATGGTAGTTTTTCAGATGAGTACAATAATCTTGACGCTTATGCAAATGAATTGAGGAAAAGTAACCTTGATAGTGATGCGGTTGTTACACTTTCAAAGAGTGCACTTGAAGAAGGAAGATGAAGGTTCTTGAGAATGTATGTGTGTTTACATGCTTTGAAGATGGGTTTCAATCTAGGATTGAGACGTTTTATTGGCCCGGATGGTATTTTTTGTAGGGCAAAGCCAAAGGCCAATTGTTAGTGGCAGTTAGACAGGATTCACAAAATCATTTTTATCCTTTGGCCCAGGCCATTGTCGATAAGAAGACAAAAAATACTTGGAACTGCTTCCTGCAGTTGCTTCAATCTTCTTTGGACCTCAAGGAAGGGGAAGGAATCACCTTTATATCAAATGTGCAAAAGGTGATGTTTTCGAACAATTTTGTCTACTTTTATTCAATCTTCTATTTACTTTTTACTTGATATATGTTTCTGACCAGATTTGTATATTTTGGATAACCATTGCAGTGACTACTTGATGCAGTCAAACAGTCTTTCCCAGGCACATCACAGGTATTGTATTAGACACATTGAGTCTAATTGGTGAAAACAGTACAATAATGGGGAAAACAAGAAGTTTTATGGTGGTGTGCATAGTGCACATATCTAGAAGATTTCAAATATCAGCTAGAAAAATTAGGGGATTTGAACAAAGATGTTGTAGAGGCTTTTTTGAGGTACCCACCTCAGGTCTGGTGTAAAGCATATATCGATAAAGTATACAAGAATCAGTCGGTTGATAACAACTTGAATCCTTCAACAAGTGGATTGTGGATGTAAGGCATAAGCCTATAATCAAGATGCTACAGGACATCAGAATCAGGACCACGAACATGTTAAGAGAACATGAATAAGAAGTTAGGAGTTGGAGACATGATTTCAGTCCAAAATGCATGGACTTGTACAATGAGTACCTGCAGATTGCTAAAATAGCCTGTGAAGTAAATGCAAATGGTCAAAATGACTATGGAGTTGCAGAAGGATCTGACAATAATTGTGTCAATTTGACTGTGAAGAAGTGCGCTTGCAGGTCACGAGAATGAGGCATTTCTTTTGACTTATAGGCACAAGATACAGCATGTCAGGGGAGAAGAGTTTTGGAAGATTGAACTATCTCAAGCAATGGAGCCTCTATAGCTAGAGAAATTGGCTGGCAAACCTAAGGTTAAGAGAGATAGGTAGAACGATGAGGCAATTAAAAGACAAGGAGTGTGGTCACAATCCAGCAAAGGAAGAATCATGACTTGTGGAAATATAGAGAAAAAACTCATTATGCAACGACTTGTGGTCAGGTAATTATTTTACATGAACTTCAAAGCATTAAATACTAGGTATGAAGAATATTTTCTAATTTGTCTTTTAACTATCTTTACCAGGGAAAGTTTCAAAGTAAGAGCGGAAGAATTGAACAGGCTGCCACTAGTTCAGTACCTGCTGCAACAACTGAGCAGGCTGCTACCAGCTCAGCACCTACTGCAGAAAATTCCAAAGGAAAGCAAAAAAGGAAGAGGCTAAGTTGTTTGATCAATCATGAAACTGAACCAAGTTAGGACAGTTTAGTACCTCAAATTGAAAATGATATCAAATGTTCAGCACCTCAAGCCACTCAACCATGTTAGGACAGTGAACTTGGGTTTATGCATACACCTGGCAGAATGCTTAGGTCAAGAGTTAGACATGAAGAAGATGTTGTGCTTAGGCCAAGAATTATATTAGAAGTAACTACAAGGCTCAGGATAAGACAACATGTACAAATACCAGCTGAGACAAGGTAAATCAACTTCACTAGTGATCATAGTGGTGTTAGTGCTCTAACAGATCTACCATATTCAGCTCCAACATTACAGTAGAAGGGAAAGTCTTCTGTAACTGCAAATCAGTTGGAAAAATAAGGGCAAGAAGGAATTGGGAAGCTGAAATCAAGGAGAAAAAAATAAATACAAAGCTGAAATTTTTTTGTTGTGTGGGGGATGTATTTAATACAAATTTATAGACAGTTATCTCCCATTTAGTATTCTGTAATTAATGGTTAGTTCTGAATCTTCTCACTAGATATCATATTACGATCCACTGATGTAATTACAGTTTTGGTGTATGTTTTTGGTAATGTAATTACTGGAGTTACTATGAAGAAGTGTATATTTTTGGTGATGTATTACTGAAATTGAATGCCATATTAATCTAACTATTTTGAAGTTGTAAGTTGCCATATTGGAGTTCAATATTGTAAGTTGTTAGTTCTAAACTCTAAATTGTAGTTTAATTTTTGTAAGCATTTGTCTTCGGGTACCTATATTTCAAGTGTCTGTTTCGAAGTATCTTCAAGCATTTGAAAGAACATGTTTTATTTACAGCTTTCGCAAAGGAATTAAATAATTGAAACTAGTACAAGTCAGTAGATAAGAGCATTAAAATGAGATAATAGATAGAACATCAAAACACTAGTACTTGGAACATACATTAACAATTGATGCCATTATTTTATAATGGCTAAAAAGTCAGTAGATAAGAGCATAGAAACGACTAAGTATTACAATAACTAGGAAGTTAAATATCGAGCACATGCCATCTTTCCTTTACAGAATTTACTTCATTCACATTGCCGCAACAAATCCAACAAAAAGTGCAACTGAAATCGAAATAAACATCTTCATCTTAACCACTTTATCTTTGATTTACCTTGCTTTATTCACTTCAATATTTTTCGCAACCTCAAAATCTTCAACTTTTTCCAACAATTTGTCCCTTTCTAACTAGCACGACTCCAACAATTGCTTCAACATATTGATTGTAACATTAGCAGCATCCAATTTATATTGCAACTTACTGATTTCTATCAACGCTCGGTCCGAAAAAGGTTCATCATACCATTCTTAATATTCACACGACTCATTTTAGCGATAATGAACAATAATTAGGTTAGAAGGAATAAAAATTCAATTTTTGTACAAACAATTAACAAACTAAACACATGAAAAATTTTAACTTATTTCAGGTTTAGCACATTTATAGAATCTCCTTTCGGGATTTGAGGTGTGGTCGATCAGAAGTGGTTGGCCATCTCTCCACAATGACACCTCCTCTTTGACGACATTTGATCCACTTTTACAACCACCAATAGAAAAAGAAATTTATGATGAAATTTGTTGTAATGGGTTGTCTTGATGGAGCTTAGAGCATAAAGGGTATGATGGAAATGGCAGTAGGAGTTTAAATTAGGGTTGGGGTTTATTTTGTGATGTAAATCACAGGTTATGAGTTATGCATATGGGGTTTTCGTGGAGCGGGTCGCTTAATTTGTGGCCAGATGTAAACGTGCATGGATGGGTGCCACGTGTCACCTTCGTCTATTTAAGAATACATTTGTTAGGATAGTAAGATGGTTGGGAGTCTTATGGCCTAATAGTATAACGGGGGGATAACTTTAAACAATTTATCATACTAGAGGGACAAATCAGACACTTTTCTATATTGACAATGATAAATCAGATGATAAAGAAAAAGATACTATAATAGACATATTATTTAATATGGTATGATCAAATGACATACATTAATTTATTAATATATAAAAATTTGTTGAGAGAATAAATTCTCCTTCTAAACGAGACTTTTTTAAGGACTATATTGCGAATGTTATTGTGTTGATTATAAAATCATCAATTTATAGAGGTCCATTACTTTTTTCTCCAATAAAGAGATCTGCCAAATACAGAAGAGATCTATATTTTTCTTTAATAAAAGTAAAACTAATTATGATAAATATTTTACTTTTTCTTCAAGTAATAGGTAAATTCAATATGAAAAGAAAATCAGGGCAACCCTTAACAACTCTCCACTTTGGCTTAGATTTTCTTGACAAAGTTTAATCCACATTCTTCACATAAATTTTACCATTGTTGCTTGCCATGGTTAAAATATAGGATTAAAAGTTGGATCCATGTGTATTAATAGTAAGCATCGGTTAAAAATATTGAAGCCCTGCATTGAAAGTGAATAGGGTTAAAAGTAGAACGCAGGCATTGAAAGTAAGCATGAGTTGAAAAGCGAAGCCTATTTTGATTTTAAAGATACAAAAAAATAGTAATTTTAAAAATATGGTTGAAAGTTTATCTCCACGTGTAATATTTTTTCTTTTTGTTTTTTATTTTTTTAGACAAAAATCTTCATTATCGTCAAGTTGGTTGTGCTTGATTTGAACATGTCTTCAACCTCGCTTCTACCATTAGCTCTGCAACCACTTGTTGGGATAAAAAATAAGGCATCATGTGTAATCTAACAAAACAAACATTGGTGGCCTCTCTTTATCTCTCTCATTTCAAAAACGTTACTTTGGTGGTAATTAATACTAAGCACCATCTAGTTTTCTCTGCCTTCTCTCTACTTTCTCTCTCTAAAACAATGATGACGGTTGCGCATTGACGGTGGCCTAACGTGCGCCTCTGCCGGCATGGGTAGGGGGATACCTAAGAGGGTGATACAACTCACAAGTACGAGCAAGGAAGTTACAATTGAGCAAACGAAGAAGAATGACGACATGAAAAAGGTGATGAATCCAATAGAACAGTTGAAGAATAGTACTGAAATGTGGCCATCTTTACATGGAGTGAATTCACCTAGATCCACTCCAATTGACAAAGGTGAACAGATTCAGAATGTGAAACTAGTGGAGGAAGTCCCAATCATGGAGAAAATTGAGGTAAAAAAGGTGATACAGGGGAAGGAAATGCAAGCCATGGCAGCGGAAGCTCAAAATCCTGCTAAACCAGCAGAGGAGCAGAAGAAGGAGTGGGTAAACCTATTTGCTGGGAACAATTTAGAATCTATAGGTATGAGCCTCAAATTCATTGCTCTGATAGTCAAAAATGGTGAAAATATTGTTAAATTAGACACAAATGAGATTGAGCGTGAAACAATGAAATGGCAACATGCAATTGTGATGTATGTTGTGGGTGAATCCCCTTCAATTGGTATGTTGGATCGATTCATTGCTACACAGTGGAACTTTATCAGTAAACCAAAAATATACTTCCATAACGAAGGTTATTTTGTTGTCAAACTTAGTAGCATGGAAGATAGAGATGTTGTGCTTGCATCTGGACCATATATGATAAGAAATAAGCCTATAATTGTCAAAGCCTGGTCGCCTAACTTTGATTTCAGTAAGGAAGTACTACAAACCATACCTATTTGGGTGAAACTACCCAATTTGCCACTAAATTGCTGGAGTATGGACTCACTTAGCAAAATGGGAAGTGGGCTGGGAATACCATTATATGCAGATGAGTGCACTTAAAAAAATTAAGAGGATCTCCTATGCAAGGTTGCTAGTTGAAATGGATGTGACAAAAGATATGCCAACAATACTGAAGGTTATGGATCCCAAGGGAAATGTATTTGAGCAAGCTATTGATTATGAGTGGATTCCTGAGTATTGTCACACTTGTCTTCAGGTTGGACATGTTTGCATGAATAATCAAAAAGTTATAGAACAAAAACAAAAACAACAGAAGCCTAAGATGGAATGGATGAAAAAAGCAGAACAACTAGGAGTGAAGAAGTTGAAATTGTTTCAAATAAAAATGGAATACAAGTAAGTAGAAAAGGGGATACTGAGAATGAAAATGAAAAACTCCCAAACTGAGAATTAGCTAAAAGGAAATCTGCAGGAAAAAGTGGTGCATCAAACATCAGGGGTGATACTGGTATTAATATGATGAATGGCTTTAGTCCACTGAGCTTTGAGATAAGGGAATCATTCAAGGAACAAGGGCAATGTAGCTACCAAGGGGATACAGGGGATCCTAAACCTAAACAATCAAGTAAATGAAGATAGTAGATTGGAATGTGAGGGGTGTAAATAAAGTCTATAAGCAGAAAGAAGTAAAAAATTTTGTTGTAAATAATGATATAGCAATGGAGTAAAGGAAAATAATGCAGGCAGAGTTATTCACAAAGTTGCAACAAGCTGGGAATGGTGTGCAAACTATGCATATAGCTCAAAAGGAAGAATATGGATTATGTGGGATCCTAATAAGCTGAAAATTAAAACTACTAATATGAATACCCAGGCTATTCATGGAATCCATAACATCCCTCACCTGCAGACAAAACTACACCTGACAGTTGTCTATGGTTTACATACTATTGAAGCAAGGAAGGAGCTGTGGGAAGACCTGACAGGGACAAATAGGCATATTCAAAGTCCATGGTTAGTCTTTGGGGACTTTACTTCAATAACTGATATAGAAGACAAGCAATTTGGCAACCCAGTCCAAGATAATGAAGTAAAGGACTTTAATGAGTTCCTACAAACTAGTGGCATGACAGAACTAAGAGCAATTGGAAGGAAATATACTTGGTCAAACGGTCACATATGGAGCAGGATAGACAGAGACTTTGTAAATACTGAATGGCTGATGACAAATGCTACCACTGAAGTAAGGATCCTAAATCCTGGGGTTTCAGACCATACTCCTTTGTGTATTCAATTACAAAATGAGGTGCAAAGAAGCTCAAAGCCTTTCAGATTTCTAAATTGCCTTACTGATCATAAAGACTTCCTGAAAGTGGTGACTAATATCTGGCATAAACCTACCACACAGCAACACATGCAGAACATATGGTGGAAACTCAAAGAAATTAAGAAAGAGTTCAAACATATAAATCATACAGAATTCAGGAACATAAGGCAGAAGATGGAGCTATATAGAAAGGAATTATAAGATATTCAAACATAACAGGGCCAACACATGCAGCCAGACTACTTATTTGAAGAAGAAAAAGAAGTAAAGATGAAACTAGAGAAATGGAGTCTAGTGGAAGAAAGTATACCTTAACAAAGATCAAGAAACAAATGGTTAGAGCTTGGTGATGAGAACAATGCCTATTTTTTTGCCAGCTTAAGAAGTAGATAGACTCAGAATAGAATTACCAGCCTGTGCGACTCTAACGGTAACATAATTCACAAACCTACAGACATTGCCACAGAAGTAACCAGCTTCTATAAAACACTTCTTGGAAGTGCTGCTAGTCAACTCCCAGCAATTGACCCTGAGGTAATGAAGCATGGAAAGGCTCTTAACAGACATCAACAACTGCAGCTTATATCACAGGTTACTAAAGAAGAAGTCTATCAAGCTCTTATGAACATTGATGACCAAAAAGCTCCAGGGTGTGATGAGTTCAATGCATATTTCTTTAAAAATCTTGGAATGAATAGGAAGCAAGGTCACTGAAGAAGTCCTTCAATTCTTCATTGATGGAGATCTATATAAAGCTATAAACTGTATAACCATTACTCTTATCCCAAAGATTAAAAACCCCACAAAAATTTCAGAATTCAGGCCAATAGCATGCTGCACAATGCTATAAAAATTGATCTCTAAAGTACTTACTACTAGGATGTAGGGGATAATGGACAGTCTGGTAGAAAAAAGTCAATCAGCATTTGTACCAGGAAGGCTAATCACTGACAATATCCTAGTGAGCCATGAATTGGTGACGGGCTATGGAAGGAAAGGCATCACTCCTAGATGCATGGTTAAAATAGACATGAGAAAGGCTTATGATTCAATAGAGTGGCCATATGTAGAGCAAGTCCTACAATACCTCCAGTTCCCAGCAAAGTTCATCAGATGGATTATGTGCTGCATCTCTATTGTCTCCTATTCAGTGCTACTTAATGGAGATCCACTACCACCATTTCCAGCTAAGAAAGGCCTAAGGCAAGGAGACCACATGTCTCCCTTCCTTTTTGTACATGCCATGGAGTATTTTAGCAGAAGTTTAAGGAGAATCAGTGAAGATAAGAAGTTCAAATTCCACTCTAGGTGCAAAAAGTTGCAGACTATTCAACTTTAATTTGCAGATGATCTATTACTATTCTACAAAGGAGAGCTAGAATCTATCACTATGCTAGTCCAATGCTTCCAAAAGTTCTCACAAGTGTCTGGATTATGTGTCAACATTGACAAAAGCTCAGTGTATTTTGGTGGTGTCCCTCAGGAGATCCAACAGCTAATCCTTCAAGAAAAATAGTTTGGCAAGGGTGATATACCTTTTAGGTAGTTAGGCATCCCTCTAAGTAAAAAAATGTTGTTTATTATTCAATGCAAACCCCGGATAGACAAGATTCTGGCTAGAATAAAATCATGGACTATAAGATAACTATCATATGCTGGAAGGCTACAGCTTGTGAAATCTGTATTGTATTCAATTCAAGTGTACTGGTCACAAGTCTTTGTGCTACCAAGGAAAGTTGTGCAGATGATTGAAGCCACTTGCAGGAACTTTTTATGGACAGGAGGCAATGACCTTAGCAAGAAGGCACTGATTGCCTGGGATAGACTATGCCTCCCTTAAGTAGTAGGGGGTCTTAATATCCTAGACATATATACATGGAACAGAGCTACCATTGGCAAATTGTTATGGAATATTTGCAGGAAGAAGGACTGTCTATGGGTGAAATGGATACATGCTTACTATACCAAGATAGGGGATATATGGGAGACTAAGACCACCCAAGCTTCATGGGTGGTGTAGAAAATCTTCAAAACAAAGAGCATATTTAGAAAAATAGGCCTCCAGGAAGATGATGTAGCTGCTATATATGACAAAATACTCCATTAAGGATGTATATGAAGCCTATCAAGGGAATTTCCCAAAAGTCCCTTGGAGAAGACTGGTCTGCAACAACAATGGTCATCCTAAATGGAAGTTCATCTTATTGTTGGCTCTACATAGAAGGTTGCAAACTAAGGAAGGGATAGCATGTTGGGCTAATCTAGAGGATATGGAATGTGTGTTATGCAAGCAAGAAAATGAAGATATAGAGCATCTTCTATTCGAATGCAATTATGCTCAACAGATATGGTCCAAAATACTACTGTGGCAAGGCATAAAAAGAGCTGCATGGAACTGGAATAATGAAGTACAATGGGCAATAGAAAACACCACAAGGAAGACTGCTTACCAGGAGACATACAGAATGACATTAGCTTGTGGAGTATATCATGTGTGGCTGAAAAGGAACAGAAGGATATTCAGGGAATGCAGCAGATTAGCAGACCAAGAAGTGAAACAGGTGATAAGAGAAATCCATGTGAGAGATCGCAAAAGTAGTAGATTAGATAGATACATGAATGATTTGAATTTCTATCCCTCGAAGTTAGAAACATGTAACAAAATTGATACAGAAGCATACATCAAGTTTGGGAACTACCTGTCCAAGCTGCTGATTACGGAGGAAGCATGTAAATGATTTGAGATGATATAAAATATAAATATTTCAAAAAAAAAACAAACATTGGCAATAATAAATTAGACGATAAGGAAAAATATGTTATAAATTTACTGTCTCTTCTAGAGACTTCTAGTGTGGTCCACGTATAAGGTATTAAATTACTTACCTTATCTCCCAAAGGAAATAATATATCAGATAATATTCTATATTTATGCATATATGATAATTTCTTTGCTTGAAATAAACTACTATATATTAGGAGTCCCTAGGGCAATTATAATTTAAAGAGAAGTCCCAAAATATTTACCTAAGAGTCCCTAGCCTACCTATAAATACGCCTGTAACTCCATCAGTCTGGCATCTAACTGCCACGATCCAATTCCATATCAGGTCGTGATGACGTCCAGCATCCGCCGCTAGACAAGCCAACTGTCAACAACCTAATGATTTTCATTCTTTATTTAAGAATTTACAACCACGACTTTTACTTAAATTTAAGCATTTAGTAGTTAATGAAATTTGAAGGCAACCAATGCAAGAACCACTAGAGAAAATTAGGAATATAATTTTTGCAACCCAAAAATAATAGTCTACTAATATGTGTGTCAGCATCTTGTGTCATAAAGTACGAGGACAACTAGAAGAATATACAAAAAAATATATAACTATCCTATTGCCTGAAATAGAATAGATAGTAATAACAAAAGAAGAGACTCTGGCATGTTGCTGAACGGCTCAGAAGGGGGCAACTCACCGTGAAATCTTGATCACGTATCAGGAATGCGCGCCGGAGGGGTAGCTAGATGCACTGCCTCAGATCATGTACAATTAAGTACAGAAGCGTAGTATGAGTACTTAAATAATGTATACCCAGTAAGTATCTAGTCTAACCTCGAAGAAGTAGTGACGTGGTGTGACTTGACACTTACTAGGGCTAACAAAAATATAATTTAATTGTTATGCTAATCATGGATGTCATGAATAATACCGACAGTTAATAACAGGAAGTGCAAGTTCTTTCATAATATAATTTCAATTTCCGTCATATCAATTAACAATTTACATTTCAAGGCATTAAAGCAATCAAAATCACAGAAAGTTCCAAGCAAGTAGCATGTGTAAGCAGTGCCGAGGTCGTCGGCCTGATCCAACATAATAATAGTATGCGCACTGCCGAAGGGTCGAACAGCGCGAATCATAGATGCATCTATTCACCTTGATCGCGAATCATTCATGCGACATGGTCAAATATATTTAAATCATTTAAATAAAATTCTTTTCTTAAATTCTTTCCTTAATTCTTTTCTTTAAAGAAGAAGGCAATTCAATTCGAAGCTTTATATCTTTAGAAATTCTCAACTCAGTATCATTTTAATACAAATAGAAAATATCGTCACATAACGGCATTTACAACGCATTCACACACGTTATTTTTATACTTTTCTTGTCAAGAAATTTTTTGATTCTCAGGCGGAAACATGTCTAACTCACAAAATACACATGTTCATGACAACGAAGGTCTTGGTGAAAACAACAATATAGGGGTCGGTGTACCGCAGATAAACCCTGGGGAAGTGCCAAACATGGAACCAGCTGATGTTAATTCACACATTGCTCTAAACATAAATTTAGGCACAAATCCTGGAAGGAGTGTACACAGAGAAGCCCAACATGGTGGCCAATGAACACAAGGAGCGGGTGATGGGGGAATCAGCCTCCAAGCGATATTCAAAATGTTGCAAGCTCAACAGATCGCCATTGCTCAACTTCAAATCCAAAATAAGACTCCGAGTGTAGATGAACATGAAAATAATCAATGTACTGAGCCAGTGCTAGAAAGGACCGATGAAAGTGGCCCGGGGACTGATCCCACGACTATGAAGATGCTCGAAGAGCTCGCTAAGAGGATCGAGTCTGGGGAAAAGAAAATTGAAGACAACGATAAAATTTGGAGACCTATAACTCCCCTATAGACCAGATACCAGGGGCACCTCCAGTTTTGAAAGGATTAGATGCCAAAAAATTCATACAAAAACCATTCCCTCAAAGTGCGGCTCAGATGCCTATTGTGATGACCCAAAGGGTCATCTTTTATTTTAGAATCTAATTTCATATATTGATGCCTTAAAAACCTCCATTTATCTCTCCTCTATTTGCGTGCACAATCCGTGCATTTTTCATTTGCTGTGTTTACTTGTTATTACCGGTTCAAAGTGTACTAGTTATTTAAATTCCTCTACTTCTATGATTCCTTATTTTGGTACCCCAAAGCATGTTTCCCCCCTTCCTGTTAATTTTTGCTTAGTTTCTATTAATTATTATTCTGTTAGCATATTGTTTAACTGCATGGTTTTATGTTATTTGTCGTGTCCTAGCCTCGTCAATACTTCGCCGAGGTTAGGCTCGACACTTACTAGTACATGGGGCCGGTTGTACTGATACTGCACTTTACATTTTTTATGCAGATCCCAGTACTTAACCACACTGATAAGAGTTTGGGTTGTTGTCTTCAGTCTACATGAGACCCAAGGTAGATCTACCGGCGTTCGCAGACCCTAGAGTCCCCTTCCCTCTATTTTAGATTCCTATTTTCTTTCACACCAAAAGACAGATGTATTTGTTTAAAACTAATGTTTGTAGAAATTCTTAGATGTTCGTGGATTGTGACAAAAGATATTTTGGGTAGCCGTGTACTAGAGTATAAACTATTATAAAATTTCCACATTTCATACCTGTTTAGTTTTAACTATTGTAAATTCTTGTTTTGGCTAATGATTTATGTGTTGGATCTGTATCTCTTAGCTTGCCTAGTATTATAATAGTTAGGCGCCATCATGATCCCGACGGTGAAAAATCTGGGTCGTGACACATATTCCTAAGATGTTTCACAAGCCTAATATACCCAAATACAATGGGACAACTGACCCCAACGAGCATATTACTTCATACACTTGCGGAATCAAAGGAAATGATTTGAATGACGATGAGATCGAGTCAGTATTGTTGAAAAAATTTAGAGAAACGTTTTCAAAAGGAGCCATGATTTGGTATCACAACTTAGCTCCTAACTCTATTGACTCGTTTGAAATAATAGCATATGCCTTTGTGAAAGCACACGTCGGGGCCATAAAGGTGGCCACGATAAAATTGGATGTATTCAAAATAAAACAAACGAACAATGAGATATTAAGGGAGTTCGTGTCCATGTATCGGATGAAAATAATGGAGTTTCCACTGGTTTTCAATGACAGGAAGTACAAGCTTTCATGCAGGTTTTGAATGGAAGAAACTCGATTGAGTCTCCAAAATTAAAGCAAAACTTGATCAAGTATCCGGCTGCGACGTGGTTAGATGTGCACAGCTGTTATCAATCAAAAATAATTGTCGAGGACGATCAGTTGGGTGCCCCCTCGGGTTCGGTTCATTCTAACAGGTTCGTGGCCAAGCGCCCAAGGGATACGAATAGGGAATCGAGATCAAATGGGGAACTATATCAATCGTATTTCGATCGGAGGAAGAACGGTTCAGGTAAGAACGCTCATCGGAATGATTAGAGAGTCAATCGAGGTCAAAGTTCTCGGGGACTCATGAGTAAAAGCGGATTCGATAAGCATACTGATCCTGCATAGGTACCTCGATTATTGGAGTACAACTTCAGCATAGATGCATCAAGGAATGTGTAAGATATTGGAAGAATCAAAGACACCAAGTGGCCCAACCCTATACATATCGATATCTCTCAAAGGAACCCAAACTTGATGTACAAGTATCATGGAACACATGGTCATAGAATAGAAGATTGCAAGCAGCTAAGGGAAGAAGTGGCTCGGTTGTTCAACAGGGCCACCTTCGAGAATTCCTAAGTGATCAGGCTAAGAATTACTTTAAGGAGAGATATGGAAGGAAAAAAGAGCAAGAAGAACCACAACATGTAATCCACATGATCATTGGCAGAGTCGATGTCCCTCAACGACTTGTATTCAAACGCACCAAAGTATCAATCACAAGAGAAAAATAGACTCAGAGCTATGTGCCCGAGGACGTCTTATTATTTTGTGACGAGGAAGCAGAAGGCATATCTCAGCCTCACAATGACACCCTGGTAATCTTCATCCTTTTAAATAAAATTCAAGTTAAACGTGTTTTAGTGGATCCAGGTAGCTCAACAAACATTATTATACCGAGGGTCGTAGAACAACTCCGCCTACAAGATTAGATTGTACCTACTTCCCGGGTCCTAAATGGCTTTAACATGGAAAGCAAACAATGAAGGGAGAGATTATCTTGCAAGTAAAAGTAGCTGGGACCATACAAGGCATTAGATTCCATGTCATTGAAGGTGACATGAGGTATAACACACTCCTCGAGAGAGCATGGATACACATCATGAGGGCAGTACCTTCAACTCTTTACCAAATGATGAAGTTCCCAACAGAGAAAGGAGTGAAAATAGTCTACGGAGAGCAACATACTGCAAAAGAGATGTTTGCAATTGAGGACGTGGTGCCGATACCAGAGCCATTGACCTCGGAGAAATCGGGCATCAAAGGTAAACAGTTGGCCAAATAAAAATAACCACCTCCAGCCTCGATGAAGTCGGAGCAACAGGTAATTGAAGACGAGATGAGGATTTCCTTACTCCTCGGACCTTCGTCATTCCAAAGAATACAATGCAACCAAATCGACTATTGAGGAGCTGGAGCAGTTCATTTTGATCGAATACATGCCCGAGAGAAAGGTATACCTGGGAACGGGATTGACCCCGAACTCAGGGAAAAACTCATTCAATTTCTTATTGATAAAATGGATTGCTTTGCTTGGTCCCATTTAGATATGATAGGGATTCTACTAGAAATCACCACACATCAGCTAAGCACCGACCCCAGGTTCAAACTAGTGAGACAAAAAAGGAGGCCTCAGTCCGAGGTAAATCATGCTTTCATAAAGGACGGGGTAACCAAACTTCTTAAAATAGGATCCATTCGGGACATAAAGTATCCTGAATGGTTAGCCAGTGTAGTTGCAGTTTGTCACACCTCCTTTTTACTACCCCCGTAAAGGCATAAGGGAGTTTTTCCAATTTAAGTGACAATCGAAACGGGACTATTTAATTTAAAATTCAGAGTCACCACTTGGAATAATTTATGGTGTCCCAAGTCACCGGTTTTAAATCTCGAATCGAAGAAAGTTCGACTCTGTTTTATATTCCGCGAACACAGAAATCTGGGTAAAGAATTTTGTTAATCCGAGAGAAGGTGTTAGGTATTTCCGAGTTTCGTGGTTCTAGCATGGTCGGCCAACTATTATTATTGGCCTATTTATCTGATTTTAAAACACTTTAAAACCTATGTGCATTTTTAACTTTAAAATCGCTTCTATTTATTTAAAAAATTAATTCAAGGTTATTTAAAACACATCGTAAGCCACGCTACATGAAATGCACCCGTGAGTCACGACACGTTCTATTTGACCTTATTGGAAATAAGAACCAGGTCACATGAAATGTACACCCGGATTTTAGTAGTATCCATGGTAATTATATAATTAACACTCCTAAAGCAAACTACGAAGTTCATTTTTTAATATCTAAAGTATAACATTTGTGAGGGCCATAGGTTATATAATTCAAATGTATGAATGGCACGCCTCAAAACTATTCAACCAAATAAACTATAGATATCCATATTAAAACTAATTTGAAAGTAGGTATCACAACCACGCCATGGGAATCATGCCCGTAGTTGGGATGAATTAATTATGTGCCTAAAGCAAACTATGAAATTTTTAAATTATTAATTTCTATATCCATTAATTTACAAGATATCAAAACATACCAATTACATAGGGCCCTATATCATCTCCTTAACTATAATATATGATCTTTCTAACTAACTTTAATGGCAGAAACAAACCTTTCAATCCCACAACCACAAAGAAGAATTCAATTGTTTTGTTCTACATGTCGAAACAAAAATTTCCCAAATACCCTTCTATGCGTAAATAACTGTCAGACTTGTTCATATCAGAGAAAAGCGAGTACTACAAGTGTTCTAATATTCATGAATAATCTACGAACCATTGACAACAGCTGAATGGGAGTCAACCAAATAAATTTATAAGTCTGCTAATTCAACTCATACAAACAGGCAAATCACACCAGTATGAATCCACATAAACCACATCAAAAAGGAAACAAGATAGTATGACAAATAATATAAAAAAACAACTACTTAAAACTTCAGATGTGATTCAGCAGTTAAACAAACAAATATTACAAATGAAAGGTCCAAAATATTAGTATCACCTAAGTAGTAAAACAGGGACAAAGGAAATCAAACAAAATAATTCATACACCCACGACACAAGATCGGGGAATCGGAAGATGAGTAAAGTTAGAGTATGACCTTTTAATAGCAACTTTCTTTGCTTTAAGCATGAAGAAACTCCATTGATGGTAAACTGGCCAGAAAACTTAAGCTAAATGTACGGGGATCTCGTACTAAAAATCGAAGCTTGAACGACGGCGATGAACTCAACTTGATCGGAACAGAATACCACCACAACTGACCTCGACCATAGCAATCTTCATGACTAACCTTAATGGATTTTGGGGACGTTTTCTCGGCAAAATGGAGGTAAGGAGATCGGTTGCTGTTGTGTGTGTTCAAGAGTGAAAAAGCAGCAGCGATTTTAATGGTTTTCCGGGATTTTCTTAGTTCAGGGCGTGTAGGAGAGGGGTGAGGGTATGTGGGGTGAAGCTTTGCCGGAGATGACGGATGTGTGGTGAACAAAGAAGTCCGGCGATGTTGCGGCTGGTCATTTGTGTTCTGCAACAGCTGTTTGAGACTTAAGGACTTCTAGTTTTTTTTGGGTCTCTAAGGAAGATGACATTAGGTCTCCTAAGTTCTGTTGTAGTTTGAATGAAGAAGACGATCAAAAGGGGTTCGTTTTTCTTCTCTGCGACGCTGATCCTTAGGGTGTTAGATTTAGGCTGCTTTTTCCAGATTTTCGTTAGGGCTTTTTGTCCTTTAGGTCTTAGAGTCTCTTTTGGAGAAGAAGGGTCTGATGGGTTTAACGGCACTGCCTAGGTCCTAGGGGCTAGAGTGTTATCCCCTCCTTTATGTATTAAGGGTCTAGATTTTTATAGGTTTTTTTAGGATAAGGGGTATGTGCCTAGGAATTATAGGCTAAATCTGGAAATTAGGCCTAAAAATGGGTTGTTTGAGTCCAAATTTTATTCTTTCCCCGTGAATGAGACTAAAAATACGATCTCATTTATTAATTAATCCTACTTAAGTAAAGTAACTATTAAAATAAGACTGACAGTTAAAACAAAATTATTTTTGGTATTTTTCGAGATTAAAAATGACTACAAAATATTAATAAAAAAAATTTTTTTGTAATTTTTATTTTCTCGTAATAAAATAAAGTAAAAGAGTCAAAATTAGTTGAAACAGCGATATTAGGCAAAAATTAAATATTTACATGCTAAAATATAAAAAATCTTGGGGAGGGTTAAAAATCACATGTCTACAGCTGCCCCTCTTTGACTAGGAACGCGAAGAGTTTTCAGACAAAGAATGACTAGACAGGTTTTTTGACCAGACCCTTATTTAGGGAGACCAAAAACTAAGAGGAAGGAGAATGTGATCGAGCTCTGGTATCTGAGCTACCTATATATCCTTGGCTATAAAGGAATTAAACCATGTGTAGTTCAGAAGTGAGTGAGATGATGGAGTGTACCGAGGTGGAGAGCCGATCGAGGTGCCATTCTGTCAAGGTTCCGGTCTGCGGTCCTATTATTACATCAAAATCAAAAAATGAAAAAGACTAACTAAGCCTGTCAACTACGAGTTACAAGATTCCTATCTATAAGTTTTCTAAATCTTGATCTTGAGTCTTGAATGGTTCTTCATGTGGACTTTGGATTTGAACCTTGAAGCTTGCTAGTTGCAAGTGCTAGTTCATTCTTCTCCAGCTTTTCGGATCAAAATCAAACATACCATGGTTGTTACTTCAGTCATGTCTTGAGCAGGTCACGTCTTTCATCACTTCTGCACTTAGATTCACTTCTTGCCTTTTTTTTTAATTCTATATTGTGAATAACTTCTGTTGATCATCTCGGACTATTGAGTCGCATTCTTGTCGCGAGCTTCTTTTGTTGATAACTTGAATTGCATTCTGAAGTAAATTCCCTTATTTTCCAGGCGGGCGCCTGATTGCTAACACTTGAACTGTTTTCCTTCAAAACTTGAACTGCCTTCCTTATTCTCCAAGTGGGTGCCTGACTGCCAAAACATGAATTGTATTCCCTTGCTCTCCAGGCAGGCACCTGATTGCCAAAACTTTAACTATATTCCCTTTCTCTCCATGTGAGTGCCTGATTACCAAAACTTTAACCGTATTCCCTTGCTCTCCATGTGGGTGCCTGATTGCCAAAACTTTAGCCGTACTCCCTTGCTTTCCAGGTGGGCGCCTAATTGCCAACACTTTAACTGTACTCCCTTGATCTCCAAGTGGGTGCCTGATTGCCAAAGCTTTAACCGCTTCACCTTGTTCTCCGGGTGGTGGCCTAATTTCTAACACTTGCATATGTGTTTCCTTGAAACTTGACTTGTTTTCCCTTGTTCTCCAAGTGGGCTCCTAAATGCTGACCTTGAACTATTTTCTCCTTGAACATTGAATTGCTTTCCCTGTCATCCAGGTGGGTGCCTGATTGCCAAAACTTTAATTGTATTCCCTTTGCTCTCCAGCTGGGTGCCTGATTGCCAAAACTTTAACTGTATTCCCATGTTCTCTAGGTGGGCGCCTGATTGCCAAAACTTGAAGTGTATTCCCTTGCTCTCCAGGTGGGCACCTGATTGCCAAAACTTTAACTGTATTCCCTTGCTCTCCGGGTGGGCGCCTGATTGCCAAAACTTTAACTGTATTCCCTTGCTCTCCAGGTGGACGCCTAACTGCCAAAAGTTTAACTGTATTCCCTTGCTCTCCAGGTGGGCGCCTGATAGCCAAAACATTAATTGTACTCCCTTGCTCTCCGGGTGGGCGCCTGATTTCCAAAACTTGAACTGTATTCCCTTGCTCTCCAGGTGGGTGCCTGATTGCCAACACTTGAACTGTTTGTCCTCAAAATTTGAACTGCTTCTCCTTGTTCTCCAGGTGGGTGCCTGATTTCTAACACTTGCACTATTTCTCCCTCGAAACTTGAACTGTTTTCCTGATTTCTCCAAGTGGGCGCCTGATTGCTGAACCTGAACTACTTTCTCTTGAGACTGTTTTTCCTTGAAACTGACTTCCTTTGTTCTCCAGGTGGTCGCCTGATTGCTGAGCTTGAATTGCTTTTCCCCAAAACTTAAGTTGTTTTCCCTTGTTCTCCAGGTGGGCGCCTGATTGCCAAAACTTTAACTGTATTCCCTTGCTCTCCAGGGGGCGCCTGATTGCCAAAACTTTAACTGTATTCCCTTTCTCTCTAGGTGGGTGCCTGATTGCAAAAACAATAACTGTATTCCCATGCTCTCCAGGTGGACGCCTGATTGTCAAAACATTAATTGTATTCCCTTGCTCTCCAGGTGGGCGCCTGATTGCCAAAACTTTAATTGTATTCCCTTGCTCTCCAGTTGGGCACCTGATTGCCAAAACTTTAACTGTATTCCCTTCCTCTCCAGGTGGGTGCCTGACTACCAAAACTTTAAATATATTCTCTTGCTCTCCAGGTGGGCGCCTGATTGCCAAAACTTGAACTGCTTTTCCTCAAAACTTGAACTGCTTCTCCTTGTTCTCCAGGTGGGTGCCTGATTTCTAACACCTGCACTATTTTTCCTTGAGACTTGAACTTCTTCTCCTTGTTCTCCAGGTGGGTGCCTGATTCCAACACTTGCACATGTTTTTCCTTGAGACTTGAACTGCCTCTCCTTGTTCTCCAAGTAGGCACCTGATTTCCAACACTTGCACTATTTTTCCTTGAGACTTGAACTGCTTCTCCTTGTTCTCCAAGTGGGTGCCTGATTTCCAACACTTGCCCTGCTTTTCCCTCGAAACTTGACTTGTTTTCCTTGTTCTCCAGGTGGGCTCCTGATTGATGAACTTGAACCGTCTTCTTTTGAACATTGTTGCTTTCCCTTTATTCTCTAGGTGGGTGCCTGATTACCAATATTTGCATTGTTTTTCCTTGAGACTTGAATTGCTTCTCATTGTTCTCCAGGTGGGTGCTTGATTTCAAACACTCGTACTGCTTTTCTTTGAAACTGCTTTCCGTTGAAACTTCAACTGCCTTACCTTGTTCTCTAAGTGGGCGCCTGAGTAGCTGAACTTGTCCCGCTTTCCTTTGAAACTTGAGCTATTTTTCCTTGTTCTCCAGGTGGGCGCCTGATTGCTGAACTTGAACTACTTTCTCTTGAGATTGCTTTTCCTTTAAACCTGATTACAATAAAACAGACAAAACAAAAGAAATTTTTCTGCCCCAGTTTGATATCAGAAATATCTATGAGTGTTAATCGAATCATGGTACCCAAAAGCTCTAAGAATTTAAAAGCTAAATCCCGTTATCCAGGAGGGTCCTAAAAATTTAAAATTAAATCTCATCTAAAGAGTCACAACTTCAAGGCTAAATTCTATTTCCTAAAGGTAAAACTTACGCTAAATCTTATTATCTTTGAAGGTCTTAAAAACTTAAAACTAGATCCTATTATCCAGGAGGATCCCGAGAACTTAAATTAATCCCATTATTTAGGAGGGTCCTAAAAAGTCGAGAATGAACTTACCTGAGCCATGCTCTCTTCCTATAGTATCTCTACAAAATAAACAAAATTCCTTGCCCCTGAACCATGCTT
This sequence comes from Nicotiana glauca, assembly GCA_026770625.1. Lineage (NCBI taxonomy): Eukaryota > Viridiplantae > Streptophyta > Magnoliopsida > Solanales > Solanaceae > Nicotiana > Nicotiana glauca. The sequence goes on along the minus strand of MU685859.1, from coordinate 50,675 downwards.
TTCCTCATGAAGGGTTCCTGCAGATCGAACAAATTTTATTTCCCTTCTCAAACCGCCTTTGTGCTGACAAAATTATGGCACGACACTTGAAAAATTCAAGCTTCCAAGCTTTGATTTGGACGCAATTTTTGTGCCTGTTTCAAGCAACGAAAACTTGTGAGTTTATAAAAATGGTGGTAGATTTGTGGCCTTGACTTTGAGGGCGATTGCTCCTTCACTACCCATGATAACTTTAGTTTCAACTCGGAAGACCTTGCTTGTTTATTGACTAGCCACTTTCTCGATCACCCTTATCACAGAAAAATACCTCTGATCAGTTCAAACCCAACATCCTCTATCTGTTGCATTTTGCTCATGAATTCATATTTACCAAACCTTTGTATTTCATATGAGTCCCAAAGAACATTGAATTTTACCAACTCAATGCGCTTGTTGTTCTTTCCCGACGTATGCCACTGGCCTTGGCCTTGAGGTCTATTACCCCTTTACTTGCCATGATAACTTTAATTTCCACTTGGAAGCCTTTGCTTGTCATTGGCTAACCACTTTCTCTATCAACCTTATCACAAAAAATACCCTTGATCCGTTGAAACCCAACACCCTCTATCTTTTGCATTGTTCATGAATTGACATATACCAAATCATCGTATTTAACATGAATCCCAAAGCACGCTGGTAGCTACCAACTCAGTACGCATGCTATTCTTTCCTGACTTATTCGACATTGATGAGCCAGATCCCATTTTGAGCAATTGGAAAGCTGGTAGCAAATTTTGAAGTTATTTCTCACTTGTTATGACCAAACAGACTCAGGAAGAGGAAGTAAATAAGACAAAAAGAACAGAATAAAGGACAATGGAAAGACATGATTCCTAACAAGAAAACTACAAAGTAGAAACCTATCAGATGTGGATACCAGCTCTAATGACCATAACATGCATCTTTGGATAAAGTGCCATGATCTGTCAAGTAACTTGTTATACCCCTAAATCGTGAAACTGGGCTTCAATGCTCCGGTTATCCAATATGATTCACGATCCTTATTTGACTTGTAGTGCTCGAAGGATTTGTACCATCAAGCCTCTCTCATTTTGTTATTTCTCTCAACTCACAATCGCCTTATGGTGCCGGTGAAGGTTTTCATCAATAAGACTCTCTCATTTTGTTCTTTTCTTCTTATTTCCTCTAATTCTACCGAAGACAAGGCATTAACCATGGTAAAAACATCATATGCTCCTGGCACGGCCAACTCAGCACTCTTAAAGATTATCTGCAAGATCTTTTTGGACTGTAATATAGCTTTTAGACAGGGTTAGAAAGAAAGAATATCACAAAGGCTTAAAACAACTAAGATAATATGGTTAATTTATTTTCAACGTTTGGAATCCATTTTAAAAACTTTGCCCCAATTCTGAGACAAGGGAATTTGACTCTTTTTTTTTTCTTTTTCTTTTTGAGATGGAATTTCTAAGAAAGACTGCCCCACTCTCGACTTCGTGGGATTATGAAATATTTTATTTGTTATGACCGAACAGTAAGGTTGCCTATGTATCTTGTGGTCATAAGAATCAGGTCAAACGTAGTTCACAAAGATATGTTTTGTTGTTGCTATTTTTCTTTTTCTTTTCTTTTCTTTTCTTTTTATTTTTTTTCCCCTTCCTTTTTTTCTTTTTTTTATTTTCCCTTCTATTTTTTAATCTTTATTTTTCTCTTCTTCTTTTTTTTTAAATTTTCATTTTGGAATGAACCTTTTAAAATAAACCTATAGGGTTCTAACTTGATTCCAAAAGAGGGGAGGTCAAAGAAATTAGTATAGGCTCAAAAGGGTATCAAACGGTATAAGTGTTTGGGTAGCTGAAAAAGGGCCTCTCAATCACTGAAAATGCCAAGTACAACACATGCAACTTGAAATGAAAATTGAAGATCATGCACAATATTTCTTTTAAGACTTCGGCATTGATAACTCCGATATGCCTTCCACTTTTCTTTAGCGCCTTGTCAAGTATAGAACTCTCACTGGGTGATTCCCTCTTCATAATGGAAATCCTTCATCAATTCGAAAAAAAACTTCCTTGACTTTATCTTGTAACTTGAGATGCACTTGAACTCAAACTTGCTTGCTTCAAATCATCTGGGATGCACTCTCCCTTAACAAATTCTTGTCACCCTATTAACTTTTCAAATTATCTGCCCCAGTTTCTCATGGTTCGTGCTTCAAATGATCCCAAAAACGTCCAAATCTGTACTTATTTCCCTCAAGTTTCCCTATCATTTTCAAAATTATTTCATTGCTTCTTGATTAAACTAACTTTTAAGACCAGACCTAGAATTATGTGTGCATGTCATGTCACTAGAGCCAGCATGAAAAGAACTATAAAAAGAGAAGAGATCTAAACAAAAAAATGACTAGAAATAAAAGAAAACAGAAAATTGTATTAGACAGAGGGTGAAAGGGTTTGAACAACAAGACAAGCAAAATAAACTGGGGTACAACCCCGGAACAAACCTAGTTAACACTAAATGAGTTACTACGACTAAAGGAACTAGGCAAAATAAAAGGATAGAAGGGTTTGAGTCACAAGACAATATCCGAATTACAACGCTGAAATAACCTAGATAATAAATGACAGCAAAATGAACCAACAAGACTCCTCCCTGGCTAGCCAAGAAAGGAGTGTCTTTCCAATTACCAAACTCGATATCTTAGCCACTGAGTTCCACATCAATATTATCAAGACCATTACCAATTTCAATATCATTAACTTCACCAAGTGGCTCATTGACTCCTTTGACCAACCCTTCATCACTACAAACCATCCCAATAATCTATGCGTTGTCATGTACCTGTAAAGGATTATGTGTGACATTTGGGGTATTACTTCCTTGGACCACAATTATTCCTTCTTGAATCATTCTTTCTATTTCCCTTTTTAAAGCATGACAATCTTTAATGCTATGACCTTGGACATTAGAGTGGTACATGCACCGTACAGTAGGATCAAAACCTTTTACATATGGGTCCGGCATATAGCCGAGGAGTGGCTCAATCAAGATAGAATGTTTTAACGTTTCAAACGAGTTTGCATAGGATTCTCTGATGGGCGTGAAATTATCTTTTTGCATTTGTTTCCCTCCATGCCCCAATTTTCTAGGGTTGTTGGATGCTCGAAAATACTGTGGAGGCAAAAATGCATTATGCGGTGCTGGCGCTCGCCATGAGGAATAACCCAGTGGTTGGACAGATGGTCGGACTTTGTTCAGAGGATAGTACTGGGTGGATTATGTGGAGCTTGGGGAGGTTCATGGGGTCGGTATTGAGGCTGAAAGTGTTTAGCAAGAATGCCCATTGGATCTTATCGTTGGCGGGGCTCAGCAACATCTTTTCGATCAATGGGAGGACTGCCACGAGCAACTTGTTCGTTCCATCTAAACCAAAATTCCCTAAAACTTTCTTTCGGTTTCTTTTCCATCTGAGATAGGGAGGAGCGGTCTGGGACAATGTCTATATTATACTGAAAGTTTCGTACAAAATCTTGAGCCATGTCATCCCATGTATGGCACTTACCGACATCTTGACGAGTATGTCATTCCAAAGCTTCCACAGTCAGGCTCTTACTGAAGTATGCCATCAGCAACTCATCTTTCTTGCCAACAATTCTCATTCTACTGCAATAACCTCTCAGATGAGCTACTGGATCTCCATGCCCATCATAGAAATTAAATTTTGGCATCTTAAACCCTTTAAGTTTTCTAGATATCTCATTTTGCTCCACTGTCTTAGAAGGCCTTGCAGTCTTACCGGGAGGCTCAAAATGATGAGCGTAAGAGTATGGACCTGATACCTTGAAAATTGGTTCTAGAGCATGGTGTTGGCCATCGAGGATTTTGAACACAGTCTCGCTAAAGGATCGATGAAAAGTAGCAAGTTGATGAGCTACAAAACATGAGTGGTCAAAGGGGCGGGATATGAGGTGGTTCCGGGGGTTGGAGTGTGAAAAGGTTGTGGGGAGATATCCTGGAGTTGTGACAGTGACGGAATGGTGACAAGGCTTTTAATATAGTTAGTGGAAACTGATGGTAGAGGGTGTCCACTAATCCAGGCTTGGTATATTTCGGTCATCTGTCCTTTCAACATTAAGATCTCTTCTTTCAATTCGGATTCTAATTCAACAATTCCCTTAGACGGATCAACAACCTCTGTATCCAAGTCTTTGCTAGCCATGGCTACCTTGCTCTTTGACTTTATATTGTATGGAAGAGTTATCAGTTTAAGAACCACAAACCAACCACCCTTCTACGTATAATGAGGATAACAAAGAGGAACAAAATAAAGTCATCATGTTAGCGTTAGGGGTTTAACAGTTAAAAATATCACATTGCGTGAAATGCACCTAGCAATAATTAACGGTTCAAGAATGACTTCGAGGTTCACAAGGTCACTTGGCATCATTCCAATTTCTTCATTTCAATCTTCTCTTTTCTTTCCTTTTCTAGCACTTGCTGGCTCATTTTCCTTCCTCTTTTTTTTTTCTAATTATCACTCTTTTCTTTCCTCTCATTGCTCGCATCCCATAATTTCATCTCTTTTTTTCTTCTTTTTTTTTGTTGTTTTTGTTTCCTTTTTTCTTAAAAAAATGATTCCCCCTATATAGGTTGCCTACATATCATGACGCCACATGAATCAGATATTTGTGTAGTTTAGGAAGATCGAGAAAAAAGTAACCAAACTAATGCAAAATAGGAAATAAAAATAACAAAAGACTTGACAAACTTAACTAGATTATGACAGACTCTAGCATCAACTAAATGACTGAATACTACTATACAGGACTAGAAACTAAAACATGAACAATAAACTCAAAAACATAAAATGGCTCCTCATGCAGCTCCTGAATACAGTGGTCCTGGGGTATCTGTCATGCTCAAAATCTGGTAAGTAGATCCACACGTATATGAGAAAACTAAAACTAACACTATGTGAGACTATAACATTCCCTAATAGACACATGTAAGACATGGTTGTGATTATTTTTCTAAAATTAACCTATATGGCTAAAAGTGGCTAAAAATACAAGATTTGGCTAAGACCCCGCGAAGCCAAGAACCTAAACTCACTAGGAAGATCAGACCCTATATGAGTTGCCTATGTATCACGCCCCAAGAGACGAGAATCAAGTATGTGTAATTCGAGCAGATTGGATACGGGCGAGAACTAAAAAACAACTAATTTAGAGAACATATGTTTTTTGTCTTTTTTTTTGTCTTTTTTTTTTTGTCTTTTTTTTTGTCTTTTGAAATATGATGAAACATGTAAACTCTTTTTTGAATTTTCTTTTCTTTTTTTTTATTTTTTTGATTTTTGAAAAATGATGAAAAAGTGTAAAATCTTTTTTTGAATTTTTCATGTTTTTTTTTCTTAACAAAATGTAACAAAAAACATAATTGGGCCCTACTTGCTTTATTTTCAAACTTCACCCTCTCTTTTTTATTTTTTTTCTTTTTTTATTTGTCCTCAACTATCATTGTTCTGTCAAATGACCATTTTACCCTTGACGAAATACAACATGTAGCACATAGGATGCATCATGATGGTTTGTTATTTTGGGTATACCTGTCCTAGACAGACCCAACCCCTGTGTTGAGTCACGTAAGTCAAATGTACATGATACAACAAACTTTCCTACTTGGGATCTGGCATGAGGCTATGTTATTCTAGGTTTTAAAATTTGGGTTTATTTGTTCTAGACTTGGCTTACCCGAGCGAACAGCTCGAGCCGGCGGGGGGAGGGGGGAGGGGGCAGCGTACCGATAATACAGAAGCTTCATCGGCTTTGCAACTTGTCCGAACTTCATTCTAAAATTGGAATGACTCTAACAGAAGAGAAGTCACACGAAGTGCACACTTCCCAGATGATTTAGAAGACTCAGAGAGAAGAGGGTTTTGTAATAATTTATATACAGTCCAAATAATAACAAAGCGGTAAAAAGCGAAAATTAGCACATTAGGCTCAAACATATAAAAATCAGATAATAAATAAAGTAAATTATAAAAGATATTCTAAGCTCGAATTCTAAACCCTGAACCATAGGTTCTGGGTTGTTGTCCCCAGCAGAGTCGTCAGAGCTGTCAAACCTCCTTTTTACTACCCCCATATGGGCATAAGGGATTTTTTCTAATTTAAGTGACAATCAAAACGGGATTATTTAAATTCAGAGTCGCAACTTGGGATAACTTATGGTGTCCCAAGTCACCGATTTTAAATCCCGAATCGAGAAAAGTTTTACTCTATTTTATAGTCCGCGAACACAGAAATCCGTGTAAGGAATTCTCTTAACTCTGGAGAAGGTGTTAGGCATTCCCGGGTTCCGTGATTTGAGCATGGTCACTCAACTATTATTGTTGGCCTACTTATCTGGATTTAAAACATTTTTAAACCTATGTGCATTTTTAACTTTAAAACTGCTTTTATTTATTTAAAGAACTAATTCAAGGTTATTTAAAACACATCGTAAGCCACGCTACATCAAATGCACCCGTGAGTCACGACACGTTCTATTTAACCTTGTTAGAAATTAGAACAGGGTCACATGAAATGTAAACCCGAATTTTAGTAGTAGCCATGGTAATTATATAATTAATGCGCCTAAAGCGATCTACGAATTTTATTTTTTAATATCTAAATTATAACATTTCTGAGGGCCATAGGTTATATAATTCAAATGTATGAATGGCACCCCTCAAAACTATTCAATCAAATGAACTATAGATATTCATATTAAAACTAATTTGAAAGTAGGTATCACAACCACGCCATGGGAACCATATTCGTAGTTGTGATGAATTAATTATGTGCCTAAAGCAAACTACAAAATTTACGAATTATTAATTTCTATATCCATTAATTTACAAGATATCAAAACTTACCAATTACATAGGGCCCTATATCATCTCCTTAACTATAATATATGATCTTGCTAACTAACTTTAACGGCAGAAACAAACCTTTCAATCCCAAAACCACAAAGAAGAATTCAATTGTTTTGTTCTACATGCTAAAACAAAAATTCCCCAAATACCCTTCTATGCGTAGATAACTTTAAGCCTTGTTCATATCAGAGAAAAGTGAGCACTACAAGTGTTCTAATATTCATGATTAATCTACGAACCATTGACAGCAGCCGAATAGGATTCAACAAAACAAATTTATAAGTCTGCTAATTCAACTCATACAAACGGGCAAATCGCAACAATATGAATCCACATAAACCACATCTAAAAGGAAACAAGATAATATGACAAATAATAGAAACAAACCTCTACTTAAAACTTCATATGTAATTCAGCGGTTCAACAAACAAACATCACAAATGAAAGGGCCTAAATATTAGTATCACGTGAGTTAGAAAATTGGAACAAAGGAAATGAAACAAAACAATTCATACACCCACGGCACAAGATCGGGGTATCGGAAGATGAGTAAAGTTAGAGTATGACCTTTTAATAGCAACTTTCTTTGCTTTAAGCATGAAGAAACTCCATTGATGGTAAACTGCCAGAAAACTTAAGCTAAATGTACGGGGATCTCGAACCAAAAATCGGAGTTCGAACGACGGCAATGAACTCAACTCGATCGGAACAGAATACCACCACAACTGACCTCGACCATGGCAATCTTCATGACTAACCTTAATGGCTTTTGGGGGTGTTTTCTCGGCAGAATGGAGGTGAGGAGATCGGTTGTTGCTGTGTGTGGTCAAGAGTGAAAAAGCAGCAACGACTTCAATGGTTTTCTGGGGTTTTCTTAGTTCAGGGCATGTAGGAGAAGGGTGAGGTGTGTGGGGTGAAGCTTTGTCGGAGATGACGGATGTGTGGTGAACAAAGAAGTCCAGCAATGTTGCGGCTGGCCGTTTGTGTTCTGCAGCAACTGTTTGAGACTTAAGGACTTCTAGGTTTTTTTTGTCTAAGGAAGATGACATTAGGTCTCCTAAGGTCTGTTGCAGTTGGAATGAAGAAGACGATCCAAGGGGGTTCATTTTTCTTCTCTGCGCCGCTGATCCTTCGGGTGTTAGATTTCGGCTACTTTTTCCAAGTTTTTGTTAGGTCTTTTTGTCCCTTAGGTCTTAGAATCTCTTTTGGAAAAGAAGGCTCTGATGGGTATACCGGCGCTGCCTAGGTCTTAGGGGCTAGAGTGTTATTCTCTCCTTTATTTATTAGGGGTCTAGGTTTTTGTAGGTCAAGGGGTATGGACATAGGAATTATGGGCTAAATCCAAAAATTAGGCCTAAAAATGGGTCGTTTGAGCCCAAATTTTTTCTTTCCCCGCGAACGAGACTAAAAATACCATCTCATTTTATTAATTAATCCAACTTAAGTAAAATAACTATTAAAATAAGACTAATCATTAAAACAAAGCTATTTTTGGTATTTTTCGAGATTAAAAATGATTACAAAACATTAATAAAATTATTTTTTTGTAATTTTCATTTTCTTGTAATAAAATAAAGTAATAGAGTCAAAATTAGTTGAAATAGTTATATTATGCCTAAATTAAATATTTACATGATAAAATATAAAAAATCTTAGGAATGGTCAAAAATCACATGTCCACATAGTTCCTAAAAAAGAAACAAACTTAGAATGTGTGTAGATTATAAGGACTTGAACAAAGCATGTACGAAAGATTCTTTCCCATTTCCAAACATCGATCATATGATTGATGCCACGGCTGGCCACGAGAACCTAACCTTTCTCAATGCCTACTCTAGGTACAATCAAATTTAGATGAACTCGGTGAACCAGGAAAAGAATTTATTTATTACTAAGTTTGGAACTTATTGTTACAACGTAATGCCTTTCGGGCTAAAAATTTCAGGAGCTACATACCAACGCCTAGTCAAAAAAATATTCGAAGAACAAATAGGAAAAACAATAGAATTTTATATTGATGATATGTTGTTAAGTCCCTACGTGCAGAGGACCATTTAGCTCATTTGCAGGAAACATTCAAAATCTTGAGGAAATACAACATGAAGCTTAACCTGAAAAAATGTGCCTTCGGAGTCGGCTCGGGTAAGTTCCTCGGCTTCATGGTATCGAATCAAGGTATCGTGATTAACCTTGATAAGATCAAGGACATCGAGGATATCATAATCGTGGATAGCATGAAGGTTGTGCAAAGGCTAACATGGCGAATAGCTGTTTTGGCCCGGTTCATTTCGAGATCGCCAGATCGAAGTCACCATTTCTTTTCCTTGCTCAAAAAGAAAAAGGACTTTGCATGGACCCCGGAATGCCAATGAGCCCTGGAGGAACTAAAGCTATATTTATCGATCCAGCCTTTGCTCCACACCCCCAAGGTGGATGAAAAACTTTACCTATACTTGGTGGTGTCTGAGATAGCGGTAAGTCGGGTACTGGTTTGAGAAGAGCGAGATACGTAATTCCCTATGTATTATGTAAGCCTAACTCTAGGAGATGTTGAAACTAGGTACCCTCACTTGAAAAAATTAGCATTTGCATTAATAAGCGCATCTAAAAAGCTGAAACCATATTTTCAATGTCATCCCATATGTGTATTAACCACTTACCCCCTTCAAAATATTTTGTGCAAGCCCGACCTATCAGGCCTATTGGCTAAATGGGCCATCGAACTTAGCGGGTACGATATCGAATATCAACCGAACTGCCATTAAGTCTCATATACTAATTGACTTCGTGTTCGTTTTTACGCTGATCCTCGTAACCGAAGTGGAGAAGCAAATCCTATTAAGTTCGGGTACATCATCGGGGGTATGGACCCTTTTCACAGACAATTCCTCGAATTTGAAGGGGTCCGAGCTAAGCATTGTTTTGAAGCCACCCACTGGTGATACCATTAGATAACTTATTAAAACTTCTGGATTGACTAACAACGAGGCCGAGTATGAGGCCATAATTGCAGGTCTCGAGCTAGCTAAAAGCTTGGGAGCAAAAGCCATCAAAGCTAAGTGCGACTCTCTATTGGTGATAAACCAAGTAAACAAAAGTTCTAAAGTTCGAGAGGATAGAATGCAATGGTACTTGGACAAACTACATGTAACTTTGCACCGCTTCAAAGAGTGGACGTTGGAACATGTGCCTCAAGAACGAAATAGCGAGGCCGATGAACTCGCCAATCTAGGGTCCTCAATTGAAGAATATGACATAATATCGGGGACTGTCATCCAGTTATGGAGGTCTGTGTTTGAAGAGGGTTATGCCGAAATAAATTTGATAAGCTTCACGTGAGACTAGAGGAAGAAGTATATCGACTTTTTGAAGAATGGAAAACTCCCATCGGATCACAAAGAATTAAGGACCCTACGAACCAAAGCTGCCAGGTTTGCATTAGATAAAGATGGAACATTGTATCGAAGGACGTTTGATGGGCCACTGGTAGTGTGTATAGGGCCGAGGGATACCAATTATATTCTACGATAGATCCTCGAATGTACTTGTGGAAATCACTCCGGTGCCGAATCTTTGGTTCGCAAAATTATCAGAGCTGGTTATTACTGGGATAGAATGGAAAAAGATGTAAGGAATTTGTAAAAAAATGTGATAAATGTGAACGATTCGCGGAGATGATCCATCAGCCTGGAGAATAACTCCATTCGGTCAAACCTCTACCAACAGCCCTAGGTAAAGCTAAGTTTATTTTGGTTATGAATGATTATTTTTCTAAGTGCGTGGAAGCACAGGCCTTCGAGAAGGTCCGAGAAAAAGAGGTTATTGACTTCATCTAGGACCATATCATATGCCAATTTGGGATACCTGTGGAGATCGTGTGTGACAATGGAAAATAATTCATCGGTAGTAAGGTGATGGAGTTCCTCGAAGAACATCAAATAAAGAGGATATTATCGACACCGTACCACCCAACTGGAAATGGACAAGCCGAGTCAACGAACAAAACTATCATTCAAAACCAAAATAAAAGGTTGGACGATGCAAAGCGAAAATGGAGATAAGTTCTAACCGAGGTTCTTTGGGCGTATCGAACAACATCTAAGTCCAGCACGGGGGCTACCCTATTCTCTTTAGTGTATGGCTCCGAGGCCATCATCCTTTTCAAATTCGGAGAACCCGGTACCATGTTTTGACATACATCCGAGAAATCGAATCACGAGGCCACGAATACCAACCTTGAGCTACTAGATGAAAGATGAGAAACAGCACTTGTTCGAATGGCCGCGCAAAAGTAAAGGATCGAGAAATACTACAATAGAAGGACCAAACTCAGACACTTCGGAATCGAGGACTTAGTTCTACGAAAAATTACCCTCAATACTCGAGACCTAAATGAAGGAAAGCTAGGCCCGAATTGGGAAGGACCGTACCGAGTCCTTGAAGTTGTCGGCAAAGGATCTTACAAACTTAGCACGATGGAAGTGAACAACTACCAAATAATTGGAATGTATCATTACTCAAACGATACTACAGCTAAGGTATGGCTTTATCCTTTTTGTCCATTTGAGTTTAAAACTAACTCATAGTAGATTTTCGATAGAAGCTATCGAAGACACCATATTTGCACGAAGGCCGTAGGTTTTAAAGCATGTGTTGCACTCTTTTCCCATAGATCGGATTTTGTCCCAAATGGTTTTTACCGGCAAGGTTTTTAACAAGGCAACAACTATGTGCTACCTAAGGAGGACTCAACAATATCCAGGGCTTCTTTTCAATTAACCTCGAATAGTGGGGGCCATCACCTTCAGAGGTCGTATTTTCGAGGAAAATACTTCACTCCTAAGAGGACCTTGATAGGAAAACTTTGTAATGGGCCAAATGGTCAGATGAATCATGTTCGTATAGAATATTCGAGCCTCGACGACAACATGTACGCATGTATCAATTGTTTGAAGAAGCTTCCTATTTATATCAAAAACATTTTGTGTCATAAAGAAGTCTACTATTATACGATCTCTACACTTATAATCCTACGGGAAATCAAGGGCCACAGCACGAATATAACCCCGAGATACTCGGGACTATTACTTGGATTCATAAGACCTCAAAGAGGCTTCCCCCCAAAACAAAGCTAAGGCTAATATACTCGGGGACTAACTTTTCAAACAAGTTCGAAAAGTTACCGGGAAACAAGTTCAAGAGACACACCCGAAGGCCAAATTAAAGGCTACGGCCATATTAAAGGCTATGACCATATAAAAGGTTGCGGCCAAAATAATGTGGATAGGAGACGTCTGACTTTCATAATAAACTAAAGGCCTTCAAACACTTTGAAAAAACCGGTTAAATCAAGCTACCCTCGGCAAAAGCAAAGGGCTTCGATAAATTTAGCCATCGAATAATTTAAAGGCTTCGATAACATCAGCCTTCGAGAAAACCTCAAGGGGCATTCGATAATGTTTACACAGACTAATTAGGTTCTGTTTCATCGAACCTTTAAAAAACCCAATGGGTATAAAAAAACAAATGCTAAGGCATAACAAAATTTTCACTAAGTCTTTCATCCAAAAACAGGGAAAAATTATATAGCCACTCTAGTGTCTGAATCGAAACAAATTAAAGAGTCTAAGGGCCAATATATTAGAGCATAAGGGAAACCTTTGAAAGGCTTCAGGACCAAAACATACAGTTCGAGACCCCGCTCTCACTCAACTCAGACTTAAGAGTCCCGATATCCGGAGCTCGCATCGAATCGATTTAAACTTAGCTTGAGGATTATTATATTTATCAATAAAAACCTAATGTTACGAGTCCAAACCAATACTGGACCAATCATTCGAGTTATATAATCAAACAAAAGGAAATTCAACACAAGTTGAGGATAGAGCAAATAGATTCTTTATATTCACAAAGGATGTTTTACAAAAGTATATTTACAATGCCACGAGGGGCCCTTACACAAAAAAGGAAAAAGAGAACCTAATCTATTTTGGGGTTACATCCCTCAAAGCAGCTTCCTCGGTAAATGCACCCTCGGCAACTTTATCCTTGGGAGCACCTTCCTCGCCCTCGGAGCCGCTCACAACATCTTCTTCATATGAAGAGACAAAAAACCTGGCATCGGTTTTCCGCACCTTTGCTTCGGCTATCTCTTCAATAAGGTTGAACCCTCGGGCGTGTATTTCTTTAAGAGTCTCCTTCCGAGCTTGACACTTGGCCAAATAGTTATTCCATTTTTCCAGGGGATGCCTCCCTCAGCTACGCTTGAACAACCACAATATCTTTTAAGTACACGGGAATGGTCTTGTTAGTCGTGGCCTTCATCTTCTCAACCTCAGCCTTAGCTTGTGCAGCTTCAGCCTGGGCTCTAGCAAGCTCCGCCTATAACTCCTCAATTTTCCTGGCCTAGGCCAGACCCTTCACTTTAATACCTCGAAGTTGAGTTTTAGCAAGTCAGTTAGACTGTAACAACTTCCTTATCGGCAACAAGCTGATCCATGTTCTTTCTCCTATGGGAGTCAGTCTTAACTTGATCAACCTCGCTGCGAAGCTACCCAATCATCTCCAACTTCTACTGCAGCTGAGACATCGAAGTATTAGCCTCCGAAGTAAGGCCAAGAAGACCACACTCTATTAAAATCACAGTTAACTCCTCATCCATCTCGATCTCATTTTTTTGATCCTTGGCCAACTCATCTTGAAGGTCTTTAAGCTCATCCTACTTCTGGTCGCAGAGGAGCCTCAAGGACTTCTCCTCATCTAAAATCCTCATGAGCTCAGCCTCACATTGGCTTAGCTCGGCTCTAAACTTTGCGATGGCCTATACACGAGGTAAAGATGTGTTAGTCAAAAGAAAGGAAGGAAAGAGGAAGTTACGACAATAAAAGCTAGCATTTACTCGAGAAAGAAGACGTTGAGCCTCCTTGAAAAGGATGGATGCATCGTTAAGGTATGAAACAATCCCGAAAGGGGTTTTCTTCGAGTATCTTGCTCGGATCAGGTGTTTGTAAAGCCCGTGAATCCTTTTATTGTCTCTTTAGAGTAAGCTGGAAGAGAAAGTGAATGACCCATTGTTATGGCCCGAACTCCTCACTCGGGGCGCTCTAGCTAGTTTCGGCCCTCTCAGCGTTTGTCCCCTTCTGTGTATTTATTGAAGAAGGAAGTATGATCTCGATCTCGAGTGACTCGAGGGCTTATTCTGAGTCTCTGTTCAGAGTCACTTTATCAAATGGAAAAACATCAGGTACGGAGGTATTGACGGCTTCAATTGGTTTCCTGTTAGAGGTACCAGCGTCGATTCCCCACTATCATTCTTTTCATCCTCCAGGCACTGGATGGCTGAATCCAAATCCACATGAATGAGTTTTCTCCACATCTTACGGGTAGGTACTGCCTCATCCTGGGAATCTTCAGGCTTCGAAGCCCTTTTTCTTTTGTTATCTTTCTCCAATTTTGGGGTCGAGGATATAGTCTTTTCCCCAGGCGGAGCTGGCCTCATTTCGGATACATCTCCGATGCATGTATAAGTAAATGTGAATAAGTTGACACCACCAACAAATGAAAAATATCTGAAACTTGGGAAGAGGATTTACTATGATGTTTGGCCTCTCACTTTCCCCTCGATAATTCACGCCATTTGCTCTCATCGTAAGAAGAGATGGTAGCTAATTTTTGAACCCAATACTCGAGATTGGGGACCGTGTGAGGCGCCCAGGCAGTGGCTACAGAAAGGGTAAAGGCATTGTGAGACATGAAAGATAAATATGAGAAAATACTGGGAAGAAGAACTCCACTTACGGTCAAAGTTCTATCTCTCTAGATGGCATTTTATCCATAGGGATGACATCCAAAGTCCTCACTCTAACGAACCGGCTCATCCAGCCTCGATCTTTGATTTTGTCGTTACTGGAAAAGAAGGCTTTCTTCGTTTGACGTTGCAGCTTGATAAGTCCTCAAAACAAATAAGGCCGATATAATCGAATTAGGTGGTTAAGGGTGAATTCCTACCCCTTGGCCTTTTCGGAGAAGTAGCCCAACATGATCATAATGCGCCAAAAGGAGGGGTGAATCTGGCTGAGAGTGACTTCGTATGTTTTGCAGAAATCAATCACCGCTGGATCGAGGGGATCCAGTATGAAGGGTTATGTGTAAACACTTAAAAACCCCTCCACGTGGGTAGTAATGCTTTCCTCTTGGCTCGGGATCTGAACCAGGACCTCGTCTCCTCAGTTGAAGTCCCTCTTCATTGCTCCGAGGTTCTTCTCCGATATCAGACTAAGATATCGAGATGTATGCTCTCATCAGCCTACGACATCGGGAGGATTTTCTATACTGAAATCCTTCTTAATTACGTAAGATCCGGGGGTGATTTCTTCAAGAGTCGAAGGCACCACTGGTTTGGCCTGCTGAGAGATAAAAGAAGTCAATGCTTTATCTTTAAAAATACAAATCAAATTTAATTTTTACTCGTATTTTCGAGGTAAACAACTATTATCTTTAGCCCCACTATGGGTGCCAAACTGTTTACCTCGAAAATACGAGTAACAATTACATTTGATTTGTGATTTTAAAGATATGTGATTAGATTCAATACTAATTAATAATTAAGAAATATGAAGTAGAAGTGAAAGAAATAAGTGGACCAAACCACTATAACTCTGCAGCAGTGACCTCGAGCTTAGTGACCTCGAGGTGGGTTTAGAGCAATAAGAACAATTAAGCAAGAAAAGTAAAGTAAGAGCAGTAGAGCTAAAGGACAATTTTGATGAACAGTAGGCAAAAAGTAGAGATTATATTCTTTGCTTCAATAATTAGATGGATCTACAAATGATTGGGGTCCCCTTTATATAATAGGGAAACCTATATATGGTATATTTCTATTTACAGTAGGGAATATTCCTGATACAGTTGTCTAACCGCCTAGTATGGAATCGTACAATCATATTCCGGGATTTGCGCCATGATCTTGGGGATGTGGCAGGAATCTAGCCCATTCTGTTACAAGTCCATAACGGCACTATTCCGGGTCGAGCACACTCGACCTCAGTAGATGTCGTGCTCTACCTTCAAATTCGGGTCTGGTACCTCGATCTTGCTTGACCTCGGACTTTGGACGACCCCTCGAGCATATAGATCGAAGGTATACGATCTCGACCGTATACATATACATCATGCATAATTTGATTAGCTATCTAACCTTTTAAAAAGTTGATTACTTTTTAAAGAGATATGCTTGCTGAACAAAGCACTATGGAATCTGGCTTATCTGTATAAGGCAAGAAACGGAGATTATGTCCATTCTTTTTCCATGGAAAAGCCAAGTAACTACAATTATTTAATTTACTATACATGTGAAAAGGAATATTGTTTTGTTTTTGAGTGAAATTAGAAGTAATGGTTGAACCCACACTTGGTAGGTACATCGAGTTCGAGAATCTCCTAAATACTTAACAAAGACTAGACAAAGCTTACAAGTAAATTTCCCAACACTAATAAATAATGTTTCAAACCACTCCAAAAAAAAACAAAAAAAAAAAGAGAGTTTAATCAAACTTTATCCTCCAAGATGATGACTACTACTCCAACTACCATGTACATTCTTTATAAAAGATTGAAAATTGTAATTAATTTATAATCTTTACACTCATTTTGTTAGGATATTCGGATGGAATAACTTATACTGGATGTCCATTATCAAAATTCTGTACTGTTCTTAACAAGTGTTGCAAATAAATAAATTAACAAAGAAAGAAATATTGACTAGTTTTTGTAATCCCTAGCTAATTGGTAATGCAACGGTTAGCAGCCATGAAAAAGAAACGCGCTTGGATAGGTAATATTAAGTTGATTTTTCAAATGTCAACTTACCAAAGAAAAGTTTATTGGCAACTTCACAAAAAATATGGACCAAAGGAAAATGACTGCTACCGCGCGAGATACATGCCTTTGAGCCAGTTATATATTTTATTCATATAAACCATGGCGTAAATTGGCTATAGGATCTGGTTAAGTTTATCACTTCAAAAAAATAAATTAAAAAACGATACTCATTCAAACCACATCCTCAAGATTATGACACTGTTCCAATCAAAACTTTTGGTTAATTCCAATAAATTGCAATTTGTAATTAATTAAAGAAAATTGTACGACTAATTAAACGTTCTTAATTTGCTGATGTTTACTGGGTTTTCATGATGATGTTATTACTCAAACTAGTGGTTAATTAATAACTTAATTCAATGTTCATTTTCAAAAGTTGCGTAATGTTCTTAATTAAGATCATAGCAAATAAAAAGGAAAGATAAATTTGACTTAGCTTTAATTTGTCCTGATCTCCAAGAAATGATTGAACAGTTAATAGCAGCCATCACAGGTTGAGTTTGATGCTAAGGCTGCTACTTTGTACACTATGACTTTTTCTCACTTCATAACAAGTCTAACATTTCCATGATTTTATATATTCACAAGTTTTAAAACATAAGACCAAAAAATCATTGCGTTGCATTTACCCCTTCTCATTTTTTTTCTTCATTTGGTCTGCCACTTTTACTAACTTTCATCATTTAATTCAACTTATCTTCAATAACTCAATTTCTCACCACAAGTGGTGGCGTTAAGCTCTATTTTAAAAGGCAGAATTGTGATTCGCTGGGGCTCGCTCCGGAGCGGAGCACTCGTAAAATGCCTCTGGGTTAATGTGTGGGGCTTAGTTCTGTGAGACTTATGCCTCGGCCATGGGGGCTTACGCCCCGGACACACCCAACGCCCAGCGTACTGGGCTCGCCTAATAGAACTTTATGCAATTGTATGTAACTAACCTTGTAAATACTCAGATTTTCTTAATAAATCGTTAATTATTCAAAATTACTTTTTTCTTTATCATAAATCATTATGTTGAGAGTACTTTATGTCATAATTAAAATAAAAATTATTGTACATTATCCACTAAGACTGCTATGATAGTTAATTTTAACTAAATCTTTTATTTAAAAGTTATTTATTTATTAATTATGTTATGTCTTTACTATAAAATAGTCCATAATTTTTTTTAATTTTTTTTTAAAATATTTTTTTTTTCATGTTTACGAGATACAATACTTACTAATTTAATAGCTCAGTATTAGCCAGTAACTATTTACAAATAAGTAGTCATCATGGTATTGTATGGTGAATTATGTATCACTTTATTAACTTGTTGAAACTTAAAAATAAATGATGCTAGAGAATCATATTGAAATTGTGATTTATGTTTTTATATAAATTCTTTTTCAAATAGAAAGCATATTAAATAACAAGAGTATTTTAAGAAAAATATCAAACTATAATATCGAAATTCTTTCAAGATTCATTACTCGTTAAGAGACACGTACAAGATTTCGTATCGACGTACATTACTTTTGATGTTTGAGTTGTAATTGCAGCTAATTCGCATATTATGATATTTGTCATACTTTTCTTATTATTCATAGTTGAATTATAATTTATACATATTTTAAATAGATTTTTTTTTATAATTTTGTGATTTTAATGTAATTTTTATAATTATTTTTTATTTTATACTATCTTAAAATTCTTGAAATTAGTAAATTTTAAAGATATGTGGGACTTGCACCCCATGTCTCGAAACTTACACCTCGCCTCATCAGAGGTAAAACGCTTCGCCTCACGCCCTCGCCTTTTAAAACATTGGCGTTAAGAACTTGAGGGGATTCAAAAAATATTAGAATAATAGGATTAGGATTTGAACCTATTATTTAAAGTCATTTTGAACCTCTTTTTGTTATTACATTAGAATATTGTTAAAGGAATTTAACAATTTAAATAATTAAAAAATTCAAATTTTATCTTATTTTGCGCGATATAACTTTTCGATGAAAAGAGGATTCAATTGAATTCATTGCCTCCAATTAGCTCAACCACCTACGACATGCTCAAATCAGATTCAAAACTATAACTAAAATTTAGCTCTAGTACCATGTAAAGATTGACAGATATCACTATTTCGATTTTTATAAAACTGAATTACACGAGGTTTAAATAGAATACGATATCACAATAATAGTGTCACGCTCAGGATTTCCCACCCTCGGGAGTCGTGATGACGCCTATTAGTGAAAGCTAGGCAAGCCAACCATTTGTATTATTTATCTTTTTCCCATTTTAATACTTTAACAATTAAGAACTAACATCATATAAACAGTAAAATTTTATAAGCGGGAGACTGAAATGTAATATTTTAATAATGATACTAATATCAATCCACAACATAAACTACCCAAAATTGGTGTCACAATTTCGCAGACTGTCTAAGAATACTAAAAATAAGGGTCCAAAAGATAAATACAACGTTGTCTCTGAAATATATAAACGAAACAGAATTAAAGGATAGAAGGAGACGACAAGGCTTGCGGACGCCTACAAGACTACCTCGGGTCACCTGTTGGACCGAAGGCAGCAACCTCACGGTGGTCCAAAAGCTGCAACACTGGGATCTGCACACATTACAGAGTGTAGTATCAACACAACCGACCTCATGTGCTGGTAAGTGCCTAGCCTAACCTCGGCGAAGTAGTGACGAGGCTAGGACCAGACTACCAAATAAATATGTGCAGTTAAATCATATACAATGGAAAAATAAAGGCAGAACTTCACAATTACATATAGGAAGGGGGAATCATGCTGCGGGGAACAACAAGTATCAACAGACAACCAACAGTTAAATGTAGAGAAACCATAACTCAGTTATCAGTAAAAATCAGGAAATCAAAGACAAGTGCACGGCATCACCCTTCGTGCTTTAACACTCTCTCACAAATATCATGCACGGCATCACCCTTCATGCTTTACACTCTTCATCACCCAAGCAACAATCACAAAGCAATTTGGGCAAGGGAATCAATAACATTACAATAAAATCAAGTAACAACATAAAATCAATAAATAAACATAAAGAACACCATAACTCAATTATCAGCAAGAATCAGGAAAATCAATGACAAGTGCACAATATCACCCTTCGTGTTTTTACTCTCATCCTCACCATAAGAATCAACATAATTGGAACGACATCACCCTTCATGTTTTAAAGCTCTTACTTACCCAAACAACAATCACAAAGCAATAAGGGTAAGGGAATCAATAAAATCACAATAAAATCCCGGCAAGGGAACAATAGTACAACAATTATATCCCGGCAAGGGAAACAATATCAAAAGCAATAACATCCCAGCAAGTGAGATAATATTAAAAGCAACAACGTCCCAACAAGGGATAGAATATCATAATCCTCTTCTCTTTTTCACATGTACTTCACAACTTGAGCCAATGCTCTATAATGTTCAATTGCCAACAATAATTCCAAAAATTATTTCACAACTTGAGCCAATGCTCTTCAATGTTAAACTACCAAAATTACTTCCACAAACCAACCGTTTGTATTATTTACCTTTTTTCCATTGTAATCCTTTAACAATTAAGAACCAACATTATATTTAATAAGCGGAACACTGAAATTTAATATTTTAACAATGATACCAATACCAATCCACAATATAAACTACCCAGAACTGGTGTCACAATTTCACAGACTGTCTAAGAATACTACAAATAAGGGTCCGAAAGATAAATACAACGTTGTCTCTGAAATACATAAAAGAAACAAATGAAAAGATAGAAGGAGAAGCCAAGGCCTACGGATGCCTGCAGGACTACCTCGGGTCGCCTGTTAGACTGAAGGCAGCAACGTCACAGTGGTCCAAAAGCTGCAGCACTGGGATCTGCACATACTGTAGAGTGTAGTATCAGCACAAATGACCTCATGTGCTGGTAAGTGTCTAGCCTAACCTCGGCGAAGTAGTGACGAGGCTAGGACCAGACTACAAAATAAACCTGTGCAGTTAAATCATATACAGCGAAAAAATAAAGGTAGGAATTCACAATTAAAGATAGGAAGTGGGAATCATGCTTCGGGGAAGAACAAGTATCAACAGAAAACCAGCAGTTAAATGTACATAAACCATAACATAGTTACCAATAAAAATTAGGAAATCACAGACAAGTGCATAGCATCACCCTTCGTGCTTTAACACTCCCTCACAAATATCATGTACGATATCACCCTTCGTGCTTTACACTCTTCCTCACCCAAGCAACAATATCAAAGCAATTTGGGCAAGGGAATCAATAACATCGTAATAAAATCAAGTAACAATAGAAAATCAGTAAATAAACGTATAGAATACCATAACTCAATTATCGGCAAGAATCAGGAAAATCAAGGACAAGTGCACGGCATCACCCTTCGTGCTTTTACTCTCGTCCTCACCATAAGAATCAATATAATCGGCACGGTGTGACGATCCGACCCGTCGTCTCATGCGTTACTGCTCCATTTTTCCCGTTTTATGCTTCTTCATGTTTCATTATCAGTATGTGGTGTGTTAGAGTTGATTTGGATTAGTATTGGTAAAAGATGAGACACTTAGTCTCTTTAAGGGAAGGCTAGTTTGGAAAAGTCAACCGGAAGTTGAATTGTGAGTTAGAGGGCTCGGAATGGATTTCCGACGATTTGGTTAGCTTCGGGGGATGATTTGAGGCTTAGGAGCGCAATCGGAAGTAATTTTGGAGGCTCGGTGTAGAATTAGGCTTGAATGGGCAAAGTTAATATTTTGGCGAATTCCGGTTGATGGGTGAGAATTTGATCCGAGAGTCGGAATGGAATTCCGAGAGTTTCTGTAGTTTTGTTAGGTGATTTTGGATATGTGTGCAAATTTTCAGGTCATTCGGACATCATTTGGTCGGGTTTTTGATCGAAAGCGAGTTTCGGAAGTTTTGGTTGAACTTAATCTTTGATTGGAGGAAATTTGATGATTTTTTATGTTAACGATAGTGATTTGATGATTCGAGAAAGTTTGAATAAAGTAATAGATCATGTCTGTGCTTTTGGTTGAGGTCCCGGGGGCCTCCGGGTGAATTCGAGCGTTAAACAAAGAGTTTGGAGTTTATTGCATGGTTGAAGTTTGCTGGTTCTATCATTTCCGCATCTGCGGAAAAAAGACTGCATAGGCGGTTCCGCAGATGCGGCTAAGTGGTCGCAAAATCGGTCCTTGAAGGACCTGGGTGTTCCGCAGAAGCGAACGTGGGTCCGCATAAGCGGCGACCGCAGAAGCGGTTTGTGACCGCATAAGTGATCCCTGGTGAGTTAAGTTAGACCACAGAAGCGGTCAAGTGGGCGCATATGCGGTGACCGCAGGTGCGGAAAATTAACTGCAGAAGCGGAAATCGACCTGGGTTTAAGTGAACAGTGTTTCACGAATTTGAAAGAGAAGGAAAATATTTTGGACTTCGGCATAGGCGATTCTTGGGCGATTTTGGAGAGAATTCGAAGGGGTTTCAACAGGTATGAACTATGGGACTCGGATTATGTTTATATAGTGTAAAATCATGGATTAAACACTAAAAATCAAGGGATTTAATGCTAAAAATGGTGATTAGGGTTTGAAACTTAAGAGAGCTTAAATTCATGATTTGAGGGGTCAAATGGACTCCGATTCTTGTGAATTTGATATGTATAGAGTCGTGGAGAGATAAGGATCGTTTATGTAAAGTTTTCTGGATTTCTAAAAGTGGGCCCGGGGCTTGGGTTTTGCAAGTTTCGTGATTTTTGATATTTTTTGAGTCTTTTCGATTGGGTTATTTTCCCTTAGCCTATTGTAATGTATTCGCTCTGATTTTGGTTAGATTCGATGCGCGTGGAGGCCAATTTGATGGGCAAAGGCGTCGCGAGCGAGGAATTTCACCGGTTTGAGGTGAGTAATACTTGTAAATGATATCCTGAGGGTTTGAAACCCCGGATTTGCACATCATAGTGCTGTATTGAGGTGACTTGCATGCCGGATATGAGTGTGGGGTAGAGCACCGTTGGGGATTGTGACTTGGTCCATCCCGATTGTTGATTTTTACCGCGTATTTGACTAAAATTATTTGTTATCATCATAATTTGGGCTGATTGCAATGTTTGGGGCTTCGTGCCAACTATGTGAATCCTTCGGGGATTGATATCACTGTTTTTGCATTACTTGCATATTATTTGATCTCGGTCCAAGGTTTTAATACTATTTCGCAAACTCAGCCATTTTTTCTAAGATTTGAAAACTTAAACAATATGTTATTGACATTTTGAGCTGAGGACCATCATGTTAATATTTCCCAAGTGGCTTATGTGCATTTCTGGACTGGGCATGGATCGGGCTGCACGCTGCAGCAGTGTTATAGTGATTTCTGAATATATGGATGGCTCGGGCTGCACGCCGCAGCGATGATATATTGATATTTAGGCCGAGAGCCTGTTTGAAGCCAAGACATGGCTGATATTGCGCTTGGGCTGTAGGAGCCCCTCCGGAGTCTGTACATACCCCCAATGAGCGTCGTCGACGTTAAATGGATCGGACTGCACACCGCAGTGGGTACCGGAGTGTACCGTCATATGCATTACATTGCATTCATACTTTTGTGCATTATTCGTTGTTTGTGTTATTTCTTGCGATATTTATTTGCTGTATTGATATTGTCTGATCACTGTTAAAAGGATAATTTTGAGACAGCGGTAACAGTGACACTGTATGATGTAAACGGGTCAGGTAACGAGAGCTGACCAGGGACAAGAATATTGCCTGTAGGGCGAGTTTATGAGCTCAATTATGCATACTTGTTTGTGCCCGAGGGGCTGACTTTTGTGATGACTTGTACTACCTGTTCTGCATTTAATTGTTTAACTGTGGGAAAAAGATATTTTTAAAAGAGGTTTTGAACAGAGTCAAGATATTTTCTAAAGGATTTTCACGTTTTCCCTGTTTTCTCAATGGTTACACTGTACCATATTGCATGTTGATTTGCTTTACGTGGGTTATTGCTGCTCAGTTATTATTTACCTTTATTACCCACTGAGTTGGATTACTCACTTTACTCCCTGCACCTCGTGTGCAGATGCAGGTACTTGACCACCCGGTAGCGGGTTTTAAGCTGATTGAAGATTTGTTATTATAGCTGAGCCAGGTGACCGCTAGCGTCTGCGGCACCAGATCTTCTCTCTTATTTTATGTTTTTCATATTACTTTCAGACTTTGTTCCTATTTCTAGACTTGTAATACTTTAGTGAACTCTGTAGTAGCTCATGACTAGTGACACCCTGATGTCGGGCTGTGACGGGATGGTTCTCTGTTGTTATCGTTCGCGCTTTTGCTTATGCTAATCATATTTTAGCTTTATAAATGTTAAATAACTGTTAAAAGAAGTATTTTTAATCTCTTGGCTAGCCTTGTCTTCACGAGAGGTGCCATCACGACTGGGTTCGGGATTTGGATCGTGACACACGGCATCACAAGGGAACAACAGTACAACAATCTGTTGATACCCAATTTTTTCCTATATATATTTGTATGTAGAATACCTTCAAAATGGCATATTTATGCATATATAAGTATATCCAAGTGTTTCCTAATTTTTCCTTAATTTTAAAAGATCTTTTAATCAATTTATTCCCCTATTTTTATTCATACAAATCCAATACTTATTTCTAATATTATCATTTTTGGTGATGCACTTGTTGAACTTTTATTTTTATGCTAAAATATAGCTAAGGAAATTTTGCATATTTTTTACAAAATTATTTAATATTTTTAATGCTAAAATTGAATAATTACAATATTAGTCATTTTTAGGTTTAAATTTGTCTAATGTTTATAAAATGTGATCCTACATTTTTAAATTATTAATTATATATTATACATCATTTTAGTACCTTTAATTTATTTTTAGAAATTATTTTATTATTTTTATAAATTAAATATGGAAAATTGGCTACTTAAATGTTAGCCCAATTTCATTTCAATTATAGCACAATTCTAACCCCAATTGAACCCTGACCCAATTTCAATTTAATCCGATCCAAACCCAGTTTCATTAAACCGCCCACTCACCGGTTTTAATCCAGGTCGTTGATAATTCAGATTAACGGCCAATAATCACCCATGCCTTAATTAATTCCAAACTACCCCCCCCCCCAAACCCTTTCATTTGTTACCATATGCCGCCTCTGAATCCCTCCTCTCCCAAATCCTCTCTACAACACCCTCAAACCCAAGTCGCCTCCACTCTAATCTACCCTAATCCATGGTTTTCCAAGGTCATCTCAGACCTATATCAGCCTTCCATGGCTTCTATGTGTTTGGTTCTGTGGTCTCATGACCAGACATTGAAGGGACTTGGTCCGGTCTTTGCTCGATGACCTTTCTCCAGTCATCTCTGACCTTTCTCCTGCCAGCAATGGCCATTCGAGTCAGACCTTTGACTCTCCTGTTTAGATCGGTAACTTTCAAGGCCTTTCTCGTTGGTTTTGGGTTCTTCTAAAACCCTAATCTCTAATACCTTTTTGACTTCTTTCAGATCTACCTTAGATCCATGCTTGCCATGAGTTTTTAAGCATCTTATGAAGTTTCTTTAACTTTGCTTTCAAAATGACTCTTCATCTTTTTCGATTAGGGTACTTCTTTTAAGTTATTTGAAACCTCTTCTCTGATTTTAACGCGTTTCGGATTTTGCTATGTTTTGCTCATGTCGTTCTCCTATCTGAGTTTAGCATGTTGAAAACCCTAATTTCATATGGGTTTGTTTGAGTTTCTTAAGCTGTTTGCTAGCATTTTGTTCGATTTATCTATTTATCACCTTTAAACTCGATTATTGTTGAAACCCTAAGTTCTTTTGGGATTATTTGATTTCTTAAACTGTTTGCTAGTATCTGTTCGATTTATTTGTTTATCATCTTTTAAGCTTGACTATTGTTGAAGAAAACCTATGTCTTTGGGTTTGAAACTATTCGTTTGAATACCTAACTCGACTTGAAGTTCCTTGTTTCAGAACCTCTTCTCTTTATGCGATTCCTCTGATTCTGGGTTTTTACTATCTTTAAAATTGGACTATGCTTGAAACCCTAACCTTTCAGAAGGTTTTTCTCATCTATTACTGTGGGACCCTTTGCATGCTTCTGATACTCTATTTTTTCTTTACTAGTGATTCACTATGACTTGACCTACTGGACTATCATGCTTCAAATGTTTGCTATCTACTGAACTTTGGGCTACTATTGCATGTTGTTTCTTTTGACAATAGGTTTGGCCTCGCGTGTCTAGTGTTTGTTCGCCCTATTTATATGCTGAGGTTGCTTCTTTGATTGATTTTCAATCTTGGGACTGATTTCAAAACTTTCCTTTTGTGAACTCTAATTTCACTCGCATGTTAAGGTAACTGATCCCTTTCCTTATTTTGCCTTAGTGAATCTGCTTCCAAAAATAAGTATATTTCTGTACTTAGACTCGATTACTTACTTAATGTTTTACTACTTCTTTTATGTCAATAATTAGTGTGCCTACAAACTGATTTTCTTTCCTTATTTTGAATCTGTTAGCCCCGTTAAACAAGTGATTCCTCAATTAAAGGGAAATCACTTGGTTGATTGATTCTAATGGTTGATTATTTCCATATTTGTATTGAACTTTACTTATTACCTTATTTCTCACATGTTTTCAAAACTATAAATACCCACCCTCTCTTCTTTCAAAACAACGAACATAATGAATAAAATACTTGAGTACAGAACACATACTCCGCTAGAATCTCTCTCTCTTTTTTGTATTGCTACTTGTGTTGCTGCCTTACCTAGCTGGCTGAAAGCCAAGGCTAGGCTGTGGGAAGCTTGCTTACTTTTTCTTTCTGTATTTGTATCTTTACTGGTATTTTCTAACTAATTTTCAGCATCAACAACAACATGTTTCTTTAATGCTTCCTTCACTCTTGCTTGTTTCCTGCTTGTGTTTAGTTAAATTCCACTACTAAGCATACTGTAATCTACCCTTTTCTATTATGAATTAATGCTTTCTCGTGTATGAACTCTGTCAGTCACTTATGAGTCGCAAACCCCTATATCCACTATGTGTTTGGTATGTTTGGTTGGTTTGGGCATGACAACATTGGATATTGTTGTGCATGACCCAAATGTGATCCCTCTGAGGTCATAACCTCCATATCCCCTCTATATATTGTGTGTTATGGTTGGTTTATGGGCATTGCATCACCATCTATTGTTGTGCATGCCAAAGCCTGATCCCTGCCTAAGGATATTTGCTCTTTGCAATGTGTTCCCAAAACCCCTGACCACTTTGTATGGAAAATTATTAACTTTGTGCTTTACTACTACTATTTTTCCATCACCCTTTACCCATCTCTATTCTCCCCTCAGTTTTAAAACTCTATTCCTGCACTTCCACCATATTCTTAGACTTAGGTTCTGCTCCTCTTGTGTGAGCCTTGCCTTGGGGACCCATGAGTTCCCTCTGAACTTAGACACATAAGGGTTGGCCCTCCCACACTGTACTTATCTCTATCTGGTTCTGCAAACTTGGGTGTAAGCACTTCCCGGGGGTCCTTTGAGACCCTTAGGGAACTCTGACACACCCAGGTCTGAGAAAGGCTTTGATCAATGGCATTTTGAGGTGGTTTATTCCCTAACTCAGAGAGGAATTCAAGAATCAGGCTTCCTTTGGTTTTAACTTCTTTTGTTTTATATTTTTGATGTAATTCATTATTTTGGTCTGTAATAATTTGTAATAAACACTCGGGGTTGGCTAGTGGGAAAGGGATGGGTCATTATGCATGCTTAAGGATAGAAAACATGCCTATAGGATTTATTCTAAGTTCTACATGTTCAATTCTGCATTTAAACACCATGTCTATAGGATTGGCTTTAAATTCTGCATGTTTAACTTTACATTTAGACACCATGCCTATAGGATCTGTCCTCTAATAAATTCTATACATTTGACTCTACATCTTGATAACCTGCCTATAGGACTTGTTTAAAATTTTGCATGTTTGTTACCATATTTAGACACCATGCTTTTAGGATCTAAAAAGCCATAAACAGATATCATGTTTGTAATGTATAGAAATCATGCCTATAGGAATTCCCAAATAAAAACCTGCCTGTTTTCATTTCACATTCAACTAGATACCATGCCTATAGGGATAAAAACATTCAATTAGATATCATGTATATAGGGATTAAATCGGCAACTAGATGTCATGTCTATAAGGATTAAATTAATAACTAGATATCATATCCATAGGAATTAAAATCAGCAATACTAGATATCATTCGTCAGCAGAATCTGAAACTAGTCTAATCTAGAATCAGTTTATTTCTGAACCCGTTTTTAAATAACCTAATCTCCTTATTTAACATGATTAGCAAGCATGTCGATAGAATTTCAAACTGTTCGCTTTTCAATTTGTTACCGCTTTGCCACACTCTGAATCAGTAATAGATACCATGTATATAAGATCTCACCCAAACACTTAGGCAAGCCTTAGGTAATAACAACAAATAAAACTGAGCCCGCTTATGTTAACTAATAATTGCTACAACCAGCAGGCAGGCCTGATTCAGACTTCTTATCTGAGTTACGTAATAAATTGGTCTGCTTCATCTTAAAATCCCCTTGCCTTGGTATTTTTTAGATTCAGACCTTGATTGTTGTTTGAGTCATACTATTTGATTGCTTTGTTTGAGGAGGTATATATGAGCCTTCATTGTTTTATGTGCTTCCCCCTTTTAATGTGCAGTCTTATGTGTTTTGTATGTCGCCTTAGCTTTTTCACCTTTGAAACTTCAAAGTCGGCCAAATATCCCTCCCATTTAGGAATAGTAGTCATAAGTGCCTATGGGACTGATAGGAATGAGACGGGTAATAGCATGTAATAGTGGTCGAGACCAATCCTCGCTTTAGTACCTTAATGGGGTGGGAAGGGTAGATATGGATATGATAACCAGTGCGCTAATACCACGTGCAGCCCCTCTTTTGAGAAGTGATTACCGGGTATTGCATTGATGTGACCCATATTACAAATAAACCTAGGACCTCCCCCTCCTCTTTCCTTTTCTTTAAATATTTTACAGAATTGTAACTTCTTTTCAAAATAAGCCTTTTAATATTTGCTTTTTTAAACTCTGTTTTACTTCCATACATCTGTGTGTTAAAATTCCCTATTATTTGAGCCTTATCTGTCTATATGTTAATTACACCAAATTCACAAAGAACTGTCTGGCCGGGAACCACACTATTGGATCCTGAGGGGTGCCTAACACCTTCCCCTTAGGATAATTTCAAGCCCTTACCCTATCTCTGGTTATCAAACAAACTTAGAAATGAACCTTATAGGTGTCCTAATGCACCTTAACTCATTATGTGACGACTCTTCAAATGCAAAACCTAGTTCCCAAAAGGAACGAGTTTCCCTATACCCAAAAGTGTCATAAACCCAATCTCCCGATGCAAAGAGGAAAAAAAGGTGCGCGGCAAAATCATATCCCGGTAAGGAAAACAATATCAAAAGAAATAACATCCCGACAAGGGAAATAACATTAAAAGCAACAACGTCCCGACAAGGGAGAGAATATCATAATCCTCTTCTCTTTTTCACATTTACTTCACAACTCAATTCACAACCTGAGCCAATGCTCTATAATGTTCAATTGCCAACAATAATTCCACAAATTATTTCGCAACTTGAACCAATGCTCTTCAATGTGAAATTACCAAAATTACTTCCACAAGCCTTGTTCAACAATAGAAATATCACATAAGGCATGAACAATACAAAACAGAGTCATATTAATCATAGAATAAGACTCACAGGCATGCTTGACACCAATGTATAGATACTCGTCACCATGCCTATACGTTATACTCAACAATTAGCACATAGAAAATAGGACACAACTCCTAATCCCTCAAGCTAAGGTTAGACCAAACACTTATCTCGATGTCACGAACAAAATTCAAGCCTCAACTACCATTTTACCTCTTGATTCCACCACCAATTCGCTTGTATCTAGCCACAAGGTACTTAACTATATCAATGAACACTAAATGAATCAATTCGGATGCATGAAAATAGGTTTTCTAATGTTTTTCCCAAAAAGTCAAAAATTGACCCCGGGACCACATGGTCAAAACCCGAGGTTCGAACCAAAACCCAAGGTTCGAACAAAAAGCTGATTACCTATTCACTCACGAACTCAAATATATAATTTGTTTTAAAATCAAACCTCAAACCGAGTCCAAATCCCCAAAATTCGAAAATCCTAAGTTCTACCCAAAACACCCAATTTCCCCCATGAAAACCCTTGATTTTGAGTTGAAATGATGTAAAAAGGTGGATAATATTGAAAAACATGAGTTAAAATTGACTTACAAATTATTTGGAAGGTTGTTTTTGAAAAATCGTCCAAAGGTGTTTAGGTTTGAAAGGGTTGTAAAAATGGCTGAAAATGCGTCTAAGTTTCAATTAAATGGTCTCTGATGTCGCAATTGCGACTAGGGTTCGCAATTGCGAATCCCTCAGAAACTGTTCACTTCACAAATGTGAAGATTTTGTCGCATTTGCGACCAAGTACAATTCCGGTCACCTTTGCATTTGCGAGGGACCCTACGCAAATGCGATATCGCATTTGCGATAGAAACGTCATTTGCGACCAAGGCAGCCCAGGTCGAATTTCGCATTTGCAATACTTTTTTGCATTTGCGAGCTCGCATTTGCGAAGCCTGCAGACCTGCAACATACCAGCAATTCCTATGTCCAAATCTCACTCCGTGGCCTATCCAAAATTCACTCGAGCCCTCGAGTCTCCAAACTAAACATGCAAGCAAGTCCAAAAATATCATACGACTTGCTCGCACGATCAAATCATCAAAATAACATCAATAACTATGAATTTAGCATCAAAATCAAAGAAAAATCTCATGAACTCTTAAGTTCAAATTTTAACAACTGGAGGTCCGATTCACATCATATCATGTTTGTTTCCTACCAAATTTTACAGGCTCAACTTTAATCACATATAAGACCTGTATCGGGCTCCGGAACCAAAATACGGGCTCGATACCATCAAATTCAATTACATTCAAATTTTTCAAAAACTCTAAAATTTCAGTTAAACAATTTTCGTCAAAAATTTATTTCTCGAGCTTGGGACCTCGGAATTTGATTAAGGGCATATGTCCAAGTCCCATATTTTCCTATGGACCCTCCGGGACCATCAAATTACGGGTCCGGATCCGTTTACCCAAAATATTGACCGAAGTCAACCTAAATTTATTTTAAAAGCAAAATTCAACATTTTTCATAGATTTTCACATAATGTCTTTCCGAATACACGCCCGGACTGCGCACACAAATCGAAGTGGGACAAAAGGAGGTTTTAAGGACTCGAAAAATAGAATTTATTTCTAAAACAAGTGATGATCAAAAGTCCTACTTGAGGTTTAAACAAAATAAAACATCTAGTAAAGTCTATAACAATAGGGATGAGTTTAAAACTAAAAATATCATATTGTTGCGAGATATATTCTAGGAGGGTCTAAATGTATTATATGTATCAGCATTATCTTATTGTATGAGATATCCTAGCACTTGGATTGGTGTATTATAATTGTTTACAGGCAAAATGGTACAGTTGAATTTATACGTGGTTTTTAAACAAGTGAATTAGTTCAATCCTAAAATAATAAAATAATTGAAGAAAAAAGCAATACTTAGCATTGAAGTGAGAATAAAATAGCAGAAAAAGTGATTCCGGGAGCAAGACTTCCAGGCACAACATTGATCAAATCAAGTAATGGGAAGATAAAAATATGTAGCTTTGGATTGACTATAGCATAAGTTTGCCCGAAAATACGTTCCCTTAAAATGATAACAACGCTCACTATTTATAGTTGCATCTAGGGAACAAGGTCCTAGGATCATGTCCTTTCTTTAATTACAATTATGAGGACCATTGAAGGAGGTGTAATGACGAACATAAATGACAAATCCTCTATAACGGGCAGTGCACTAAATATTTTGGAATATTCTGCATTGAATGCAACTAGAAAGAGGATGTTTATTGCATCTTTGCAAGTGTCACTCTTTCCGATGGAAAGCGGAATCGTTGCCTCCAGTCCTACCCTTCCTCTATTTTTAACTCCACGTGTCACTTTCTTACGTGACCATTTGAAATAGCATATTTTATCCTGTACAGATAGTCCCCCTGCTTTTCGGTTACATAACTTTGTGTCACCGAAAAGTTGGTAGAAACTTTTGTTTTGGCGGTAATTACTCAGATGCCCTCTGAAAAGCTTTTGATGGTTGATTAGATCCACGTCTCTCCACATTTATTGCATCGAACACTCATCATGACGTCATCCCATGATTTAGCATAACTTTTACCGGTTATTGAGGTGATCACGACTATGAACTTATCCGCCTAAACCGTTACTTATACGTATCAACTTCCTTCATTCATACTCCATAATTCTCCAAACTTTCTCGCACTTCCTTCACTCAACTAATATTCTGTTGTTCACCTTTTCTTTAACTAACGAAAAATTCCTTCTTCCATAATATATAATGGTTTCTTCTTCAAAGAACACCAATTCCTCCAAGAAAAAGAACAAAGCTAAGGACGTTGCTCCTCTAACAATGAACACCATCATCCCTAGAAGTCTTGTTACAATAAAAGCCTCCCAAGAGAAATTTTCTTCAGTTATCCCCTGTACATGGGCATTTAGTAGGTATGCTTCTTCCATTTGCACTTCTAGCATTCCCGCTGTGAAGAAAGACTGACATTATCAAGACCTAGGCATTATCGCTCCTGACCTTGCGCAACCGATAAACTTACCCAAGAAAGGTTTTACGTACTTCTATATATATCCTTTCACTTTGGGGACATTTTCTCTAAGTGGAGAGCTTGACTCCATCATTCAAGAGTTTTGCCTCCACTATCAAGTGTGTTTGGCATAGGTGACTCCCTCTGTGTAGAGGACAATTGCTTCCCTTTGGCGCCTGTACCAAGAAATGGGGGAGGAGCTAACTTTAGCTTATGTAATGAACCTTTATTCCCCCAAGATCTTCTGTGGGGGTGATCAACTTCAGCAAGCGGGGCCATCATGTATTTCTATCTAGCATGGATGGTGATAACGATCGTGCGTGGATGCAACAGTTTGTTTCAATAGCCACTAGCGACATCATCCCGACCTCGGTTCCTTCCTTCCCAAAACTATGAAACTGTACTCGTAAGTAAAAAGTGTATTTCGTTTCTTGTCAAAGATCCTTTCCTCGTCATTACTAACTTTTCTTTATTTTATCACCTCAACAACTCAGTGGGTTCTCCCTGGGGTCGAGGGCTTGGACCGATGGGTTCCAAAAAATTTGGACATTACAACACCTAAAACCCTCTCATGGAAAGAGTTGTCCCTAAAATATGGGTGGAAGGCCAAAAATCACGATAAGTTTAACTCATCATGTCCTTACCTTTTCTTATGAGAAAATTATCTAATTTTTCACTCTTGTTAAATATAGGTCTACCCCATGGATCGGTTTTCGTCCCTGAGGAGGACATTTTGGTTGATCATGCTGATGCGGTGAGGTTTCTGCAGAAAGCTTTTTCAAAGGCAGGCGTCTCCAGGACTGCTTCTGGTGAAGTGTTTCTTCTTGAAGACCCTAGCCTGAGAATAAGAAGGCGTTTCTCCACGGCCAGGGGAAAGAATAAGAGGTGAAGACTTTTCCCCCCGATTTGTCCTGGAAGTCATGGTGATGAGCCCTCTGCTCGAGCCGGCCATTGATACCATGATGATTGATGATGAGGAAGAAGCTAGCGAGGTTCGAGCTTCTCTTCATACAAGACAATGATCATCCTCAACTTAACAGACCATTGAATCTGTTGAGTTAGTTACACCAGCCGAGGATGATGTCTCGGCGCTCTGGGGGAATTTGAAATGGAAGAAAATGCTAAATCACACTTTCAGATCCCAATTGTTGTTCTCGGAACTTTGGGCCAAAGTACCGGGTCATTTCTGTATTCGGTTGACGAGCAACCAACAACCAACAGCACTTTTCACAACTGCTTCTCACCCTTCATCATCATCAGCTTCATCTCCATCTTCGCCAGTACCAACAACTGCTACATCATCTCCACCTTCACCAACTCTTCCATCAGAAAGTGATACATCATCTCCTCCGACCGCATCTGTCAGAGAAGAGGGTGTTCTACTCCCTTTGTCCCCAGTTCATGGAAATTTGGGATAAAACTATGCCCCCCCCCCCCACATAGGATCAGCAAAGGTGGAGGAGCATTACTCTCTCGGTATCCTCTGATGCAATCTGTTATCCCGGCCAGTTGAACGACCTACTATCTGAAGCCTTTGTCTTTGGAAAAAGACTGGGAAAATATACATGCTCTCTCGGGAGAATGTTTGTTGAATAACGATATACACAATTCCACAGCAGTACTTTCTTCAATACTTTTGTCATTTCTTCTATTTTTAACAGAAAATATCATGTGTTTGTCCTTCTTGTTTTGTAGTCCAACTTCCTTGCTTTCGAGGGTCTCCAGAGGTTGATTGGGTAAAAAGAATATCTATTAACTTTTGGGCGAGCGGGAGCAAACTGCTACTCGCCTCACAGAATTTGAAGCCAAATCTGCTGAAGTCATTGTGTTAGAGACTCATTTGCGGAAAATAAGGTAATAATTGGAAACCCTTAGCCAAGATATTGGTCCGTTAAGGGTTCAATTTGAAGAGGACAAGGCCAAATGGGCTGAAGTCCACAATGATGTTCTTGTTGCAACCGATTTCGAGGCTGCCTCCGCTGAAATATTGACTAACTTAGAGGCGGCCTTGAAATCCAAGACTGAAGAGCTTGCTGTTACGGGGGTGAAACATGCCTAATTGGAGGAGAAGTACAGGAAGACTATTGAGCATAATAGGATTTTATCTCAACTGTCCATGACCTCGATATTAGCCTCAAATCCGTTAGATCCGCTCAGGAAAACCTTTCTGTCGAGGTTACCCAACTCAAAGAAGAACTTAAGCACCGAGTGACTTCCCTCGTTGTTGAGAAACCTTATGTTATTTACAGCGTGAAGAGAAAAACCTTGGAAGAGGCTAAAGCTAGTTCATTGACTTTGAGCCCGAAATTTTTAAGGCACGCGAACTTGAGTTAGCTACTAAGAGTGGTCTTCCGGCAGAGCCTGATGCTTCCTGTTCCAGTTCTGAAAGTTTGAGAACTAAAACGGAAGGTGAATATGTTAAAGGTTAAACTAACGGGGGTTGATATGCGGATCTACCTACTTCCACTAAGGGCGCGGACATTTCTCTTCCGCTGGGCTCTAGAAATACAACTGTTTAGCTTTTCTTTTATTTTTCCAACTTTTGTATCCATGCCATTTTGGCACGTTATTGTAAATAAAGACATTCTTTTGCTCAAGTATTGTTTGAGTCTTTCTTTCGTTCGCAAGTTTTAATGTTTGCATACTCTTCTTCTTTTTGCTTAATTTGTGCAATTTTTACTGTTCGCGTCTTATTATGTAAATCATTGGGTGTATTTTTCCTGAAATCATTTGGATTTAAGGCACAAATCCTTCCAAAATCAACCCTTTATCGTGAGGGTTTTATAAGATAGGGCCCTCTTATGTTTACGATGCTCTTGAAGAGGACGTCTCTTATTTATTACGGCATTAGTATTTGAAGTACTTGTTTAACTTTCAAATGACAAAATCAATTCATCCATCACACTTAAATCAAGATAGAAAATAAAATGAATTTATTTATTCCTTTTTATTTCAAAAGTACATAAGCATTCTTATGCTAAAAAGAAATTACCATTTCGGGTGGCTAACTTTTACAACTTGTTTCTAAAGGGTTGCCGCGCAGTTCTTGTTCCCTGTTTTCGTGCTCTGATCGTCGTGGTAGTCATTGTTGCCGTATCCTCATATCATCCCCCAGTATTCAAATGCGAGGAATTCGAATTGAAATACTGGAAGTTCGGCACCTTTGAGAATCCTACTAATAAATTGCTAGACAATCCTCAGCTCGGTAACAAACTTTGCTTCCCCTTAGGAATTTATGTTATCAAGGAAAAGATTATCTAACAACCCTCTAGTGATTTGTACTCATGAACGGTCGAGTAACCTTTACTTGATAGCAACCTAACTTTCCCGGTGGGAATTTTTCTATAGATCCAAAGATTATCTATTCGCTCCGGAGTGGTTCTTCGCTTCTGTGCCTTGCGAGGGTTCCGCGTTATCCCGGTTGCGACCGTAATTGTTCTTGGCCCAGTCACGTATGAATTATCTTAGATGCTCGTTATTTAATAGTGTCGCCACTTCTTCCCGCATATGTCGGCAGTCCCTAGTTTGGTGTCCATTCATCATATGATACTCACACCACAAGTTGGGATTCCTCTTGTTGGGATTAGACTTTATCGGCTTCAGGAACCATGCTTCTTTGATGTTTCTTAGTGCTGATACCAACTCCACTATATTAATGTTGAAATGGTATTCTAATATCCTGGGATATGAGGTATCTCGCGTACCTGATGTTTCTTTGTCCTGCAACGATCTGTTGCTCCGACCGCGATCAGTTCTTCTATTGGTAATGAACATGTCTTCTGGCTAAAAACATGTGTTGCATCTTTCAACCCGTTAGTAGGGAAAATACCAGCTCCTTGAAGGCCGTCTATCTATGTCAAAATCATCTTTTAACTTCTTGTTATTCTTCTCCCGATCTTTTGCTGAAGTCGGGAAGCCAACCTGATCATCTTCAATCCTTCTCTTAGATTCGTACTGGTTGTGAACATCTGCCCAAGTCGGTGCTTGAAATTCAAGCAAGCTTTCCTTTAGTTTTTGGGAAGCATCTAAACTTCTTGGATTCAAACCATTGGTGAATGCATCAGCCGCCCATTCACCCGGAACCACCGGGAGCAACATCCTCTCCTTTTGGAACCGAGTAACAAAGTCTCGCTGCAACTCGGATTCTTCTTGTACAATTTTGAATAAGTCGGCCTTTCGGACCTGCACCTTTTTGGCCTCGGCATGAGCCTTAATAAAAGAATTCATGAGCATCTCCAAGGAATATGTGGAATGCTCGGGTAACAGTGAATACCACGTCAAGGCTCCCCTCGTGAGAGTCTCTACAACTTTCTTGAGCAAAACAGATTCAATCTCATAAGGAGCTAAATCATTTTCCTTCAATAGTCTAAATTTCCATCATACTTTGACACGTTAGGCATTTTAAATCGCTTCTGGATTAATTCAAGTGTCGTGCTTGGTTTGTACGTCAACTGAGTATACATTTTTGAGTTCGGACCTTTTAGCATCGGTGGTGCACCCGAGATTTGGTCCATGCGGGCGTTCACTTCTCTTATAAACCGTAAGATTTTATTCTTGAAGGGATCGTTTTAGTTATTGGGGCCGAATCCGCTTCCCCCCAGCTCCATCGGATCCAACCTCGGTCGTTGGGGTGTTGTTGTCCACCCTTGTTGCTTGATTTGCTGGAGCGCCGGGAGGAATTGGACCTCATCTATTCACGTTATTGGAAGCCCCCGATAATGTTTGTTTCAACTCTATCCTAACCTTATCGTGACATGTGATGTGTCCTAGAATGATTGTTTGTTGCTCTTGTAGGACCCTCACTACATCAACAACATGCTCCTCTTTCGTATCATTGGGAGTCGCCTCCCGAACATGTCATGGGTACCGCCTAGTGTGGATCGGCGAGGCATCATCCCCCTCATTGTGGGTGTCACTGAATCCTCATGATGAGGCAGGTCTTCTTGAACTTGAAGATTGTGCATGTTATTAACACCATTATATTTCATCTTTTGTGATTTTTTGCTAAGACTAATAAGCAGAACACGTCAGTAAAAGATACAAGGATCAACTTAATTACACAGTTGTCTAGGCCCCATGGTGGGCGCCAAACTGTTTTACCCATAAAATGGTACAGTTGAATTTATACGTGGTTAAGTAAATTAATTTGATCCTGAAATAATAAAATAATTAAAGAAAAATGCAATACTTAGCCTTGAAATAAAGATAAAATAGCAGAAAAAGTGATTCCGGGAGCAAGGCTCCCGGGCACAACATCGATCAAATCAAGTAATGAGAAGATAAAATATGTAGATCTTTGGATTAATTATAGCATAAGTTTGCCCAAAAATTCATGCCCTTATAATGATAAAAACACTCATTATTGATAACTGCATCTACCGAATAAGGTCCTAGGATCATGCCCTTTCTTTACTGTTAATTATAAGGATCATTGAAGGAGGTGTAATGATCACGCTTAGCTGAGTCTTACAAAAGACTACGCGGGCGTTGCAAATATAACCTGAGTATTACGGTCCAGATTCGAACCACAGAGAATTAACCTATCAATTACTACTGTCGGATTTACTCAATTCACACAACCTGTTTTCCCAAACTTTCTAATTCACAATGGTTGATTATCTAACAACTAATACTGAAAGCAATGAATAACTAAATATTAACTAAACTTGATGTGTAAACAATATAAAGAAAGTCTAAGGCAATGGTTTCCCCCGTTGGTACTTTCCTTGGTTGTATATGTCCTATAACTATGATTTAGCTATCTTTAACAATCATGAACTCTTCATCTATCATAATTCTTTCTCAAGTAATTATAATAATCTACTATACGCACTTTCTCAAGCTAAGCTAGCTAATTTCACAATACGGTTCATTTAGATTGCACTCAGGGTTTCGTTATCTCTAATCTAACCCCTAAACCCTCGTTTATGACTCTCGTCTATACTCCGGGAGTGATGATGTTCATACAATCACCTAAATATGCACTCTCTCTCAAAAAGATACATAATAAATAGGAACGGATAATTGAGGGCCCTTTCAACTAATCCACAATCAAGACATAGATGAAAAATTAGAGTTTAACAACCAGATCTAATTATATTGATAAAACAACCAAGTTATTCCCAACGGGTTCCACCAAAACCGTAGATTACGATTTTTAGCTAATCATGACAGTGGGGAAATCAAATACTATAAGGTTCATAATCATAAATTGCAAGAAAATAAAGAAGAATAGAAGCAATGATGTTTTGGGTGATCTCTCACACTTGTTTTTCTTGCCAAAGTACTCTCTAATAATTTTACATGCCTCCCTTGGGCGAGTTTTAGTATTTAAATAGGGTTTTGGGCTATGAATTCCGGAATTTGCACATAAGTCCTTCAATTCCCGTCGCCTGCCACGGTCCTACTGCGCCCACGCTAGAACCGTGGCCAAAAGGCCTCTCTAAATCTCATATAGCAGCTCGCCGCGGTTCGGCCGCGATTACGCCGGGACCGCGGCAGTTCACCTCCAGGCGTAATTTGTATATTTCAAATGGTTCATTTGGCGACTTTTGTACGATTGGCTTCGTTTTCTTCCATAAATGATCCAAAACCACTCCATAGCCTTCTTCTTCTGTATGTAACCTGGAAAACATGAAAAACACTAATAAGAGCATTTTGCTATCACTTTTACAATAAAAACTCTACAAGAATGTGGTTCTTTTGAGGCTTAATCATAGTTCAATTCACCTATTATCAACACCCCACACTTAAATCTTTGCTCATCCTCGAGCAAGTTGAACCACACTTCTATGCCTAATCGCTCAACGAATTACCCAATTTTATGTCACACCTGCTATTATGAAAGAACAACCTAAGCAGTGCAACTGTCACACCTCAGATGCAGACTCTAATGCCATGCCACACACATGCTCACTCTAGTTACTCTAACAGAGGTGAA
>MU685858.1:40841-60989 GCA_026770625.1 Nicotiana glauca | reverse complement strand
GCAAGCCTATAAGCCACCTCTCCCACGCGATCAAGAATCTCAAATGGGCCAATGAACCTAGGGCTAAGCTTTCCCTTCTGCCCAAATCTCATCACGCCCTTCATAGACGATACACGGAGCAATACTCGCTCACCAACCATGAATGCTACATCTCGAACCTTGCGATCTGCATAACTCTTTTTCCGCGACTGAGCCGAACGAAGCCTGTCCTGAATGATCTTGACCTTATCCAAGGCATCCTGGACTAAATCTATACCCAATAACTGAGCCTCTCCAGGCTCAAACCATCCCACTGGAGACCAACATCGCCTACCATACAACGCCTCATATGGATCCATCTGAATGCTGGACTGGTAGCTGTTGTTGTAGGCGAACTCTGCTAAATTCAAAAGCTGATCCCACGAGCCTCCAAAATCAGTGACACAGGCTCGAAGCATATCCTCCAATATCTAAATAGTCCTCTCGGACTTGCCGTCCGTCTAAAGATGGAACGCTGTGCTCAACTGAACCTGGGTGCCCAACTCCTGCTGAACTACTCTCTAGAAGCGCGAGGTAAACTGCGTACCCCGATCTGAAATGATAGAAGCCAGCACCCCATGAAGGCGAACAACCTCTCGGATGTAGATCTCAGCTAACCTCTCCGATGAATAAGTGGCTGCAACAGGAATAAAATGCGCTGACTTGGTCAGCCTATCAACAATGACCCAAATAACACCAAACTTCTTCCGAGTCATCGGAAGTCCAGTAACGAAATCCATGGTAATTCTCTCCCACTTCCACTCGGGAAGCTTAATCCTCAGAAAAAAACCACATGCCTCTATTGCTCATACTTGACCTGCTGACAGTTCAAACATGGAGCCACATATGCAACAATATCTTTCTTCATCCCACGCCACCAATAATGCTACCGCAAGTCCTGGAACATATTCGCGGTGCCCAGGTGAATAGAATACCGAGAACTATGGGCCTCCGCTAAGATCAACTCTTTAATCCCATTGACATTGGGCACACAAACTCGTCCCTGCAATCTCAAAACACCATCATCCTCTAAGGTCACCTTCGTGGCACCTCCACGCTGCACCGTGTCTCTCAGGACACACTAATGGGGATCATCAAACTGCCGATCACGGATGCGCTCCAATAATGAAGAACGAGCGACCGTGCAAGCTAACACCCGGCTAGGCTCAGAAATGTCCAACCTCACAAACCGATTGGCCAAGGCCTGAATATCCAAAGCACGAGGTCTCTGGCTGACCAGAATATAAGCAAGACTACCCATGCTCGCGGACTTCCTACTGAATGCATCGACCACCATATTGGCTCTCCCCGGGTGGTACAAAATAGTAACATCATAATCCTTCAATAGCTCCAACCAGCTCCGCTGCCTCATGTTCAACTCCTTCTACTTGAATAAGTATTGCAAACTCTTGTGATCAGTATACACCTCACACGTCACACCACATAAATAATGCCTCCAAATCTTCGAAGCATGAATAATGGCTGCCAACTCTAGAGCATGAATCGGATAATTCTTCTCATGGATCTTCAATTGCCTCGAAGCATAAGCAATGACTCTGCGATCCTGCATAATTACCGCACCAAGCCCAATACGGGAAGCATCACAATAAACTGTTTAAGACCCTGAGCCTGTGGGCAAAACCAATTCCGGTGCCGTAGTCAGAGCTGTCTTGAGCTTCTGAAAGCTCGCCTCACACTCATCTAACCATCTGAACTGGGCACGCTTCTGGGTCAATCTATTCATCGGGGCTGCATTAGATGAAATTCCCTCCGCGAACTGACGGTAGTAACCTGCTAACCCTAAGAATACTCCAAATCTCTGTAGCTGATGCTGGTCGAGGCCAGTTCTTGACTGCCTCAATATTCTTCGGGTCCACCTGAATACCCTCTGCTGATATAACATGACCCAGAAATGCAACCGAATTCAACCAGAACTCACAATTCGAGAACTTAGCATATAACTGACTATCCTTCAAAGTCTTAAGAACCACTCTGAGGTTCTGCTCGTGATCCTCCTGGCTATGGGAGTACACCAGAATATCATCAATAAACACTACCACGAACAAATCCAAATAAGGCATGAACACTCGGTTCATCAACTCCATAAATGCAGCTGGGGCATTGGTCAACCCAAATGACATGACCAAAAACTCATAATGCCCATGTTGAGTGCGGAATGCTCACCTAGGGACATCGGATGCCCTAATCCTCAACTGGTGGTAGTCAGATCTCAAGTCTATCTTTGAAAACACCTTCACTCCCTGAAGCTGGTCAAACAATCATCAATCCTCGGCAGTGGATACTTTTCTTAATCGTCACTTGTTCAATTGCAGGTAATCAATGCACATCCTCATCGAACCGTCCTTTTTCTTCACAAATAACACCGGCGCGCCCCAAGGAGAAACACTGGGTCTACGAAAACCCTTCTCCAACAAATCCCGCAACTGATCCTTTAACTCTTTCAACTCTGGAGGGGCCATGCGATACAGCGGAATGGAAATGGGCTGAGTGCTCGGAGCCAGATCAATACAGAAATCAATATTACTGTCGGGCGGCATACCCGGAAGGTCTGAAGGGAAAACCTCGGGGAACTCCCGAACAATAGGAACAAAATCAATAGATGGAACCTCTGCACTGGAATCGCGAACATACGCCAGATAAGCTAAACACCCCTTCTCGACCAATCCATCCCTAATATAACGTCGAAATCCACCATGTCTAAGAGCAATAAATCAACACGGGTCTCAAGACCCTCAAAACTACCACACAGAAACGATGAGCTCGGTCGACCACTATAGAATCGCCCACCGGTATAGATACATAAGAAGGAATACCCAAAGCATTACTGGGCATAACCAGGTAGGGTGCAAAATAGGACGACACATACGAATACGTAGACCAAGGGTAAAATAGCACTGAAGTATCTCTAATACAAATCAGAATGGTACTTGTAATGTCTGCACCTGAAGACTCAGACTTTGGCCTAGCTGCTGGCTGACCTCTACCTCGGGCGACCTGAACTCCACCTCTAAGACCTCTACCTCCACCTCTAACACCTCTACCACCACCTCTAGCTAGCTGGCAGGCTGTGGAACCTCCGGTGCCTGAATCATAGCACAAGAACTCTGATGCTGGAAGCTGCCATAAACTCGAGGGCAATATCTGATAATGTGCCTTGGATCACCACAAGCATGGCAAGACCTCGTCTGCTGCGGCTGAGCACCCCTCAACCTTGGGCAAACCCTCCTATTGTGACCATAATCACCACACTCATAACACCAACACGAACGCTACAGCTGAGGGAACTGAGGCTGACCCTGTTGACCTGAATGACCCCCTGAAGTACCATAAGTGACCTGGAGAGATGACTGAAAAGGCCTAGGAGGATGGCTTCTACCATAAGAACCTCTACCTTCTGACGAGGTACCACTAAATCTGCCTGTATGACGGGGCCTCTTATCCGACCTATGACCGCCTCCCTATGGCAGGACCACCTCAACTCTACGGCCCACATTGGCTGCCTCCTGAAAGTGATCTCACTCCCGGCCTGAGCCACTATACCCGACTGATCTACCACCGCTGGCTGAACTCCTGGAAGCAAACCCGCTCGAATGACACTCTGCGTGAAGCCTACTAATCGGACTAGAGCGTCCTGAAGGACTGGGATGGCAATGAACCCCTCTAGGACCTGAGCTGGGCCCACCGGGACTGCTGGGGCTGGCACCTCCTCCTCCAAATCAACCTGAGGCTCCACCACTGGAGGTGCTGCTAGGGGCTCGGACTGCTGCACGGTAGAAGAGGAAGCACGTGTTCTCGCCATCTGCGGAGGAACAGAATAGAAAGTCAATAGGTACTTGAGAAATAAAACCGCACGACAAGAAAGAACAAATGTGAAACTTTCTGAACTCTGTAGCCTCTGGGGGGTAAATACAGATGTCTCTGTACCGGTCCCTCAGACACTACCGAGTTTGTCCGTGAGTTGCTAGACCTATGTAACCTAGCGCTCTGATACCAACTTGTCACAACCAAGATTTACCACCCTCGGGAGTCGTGATGGCGCCTACTAATAGGAGCTAGGCAAGCCAACTCAATTTACTTCTTTTAGCAACTATCATCCATTTAATGAAAACAAAACATAATATGATAAAGCGGAAGTCTCAAATATAATTAACTGAAAGAAATGCGGAAGTTTAACAAAATCCTCTACCCAAGACTGGTGTCACAATACTCACGAACGTCTAGAGAATACTAAATACAAGGTTTCAATGAAACATAAACTGTCTGCTGCGGTACAATTGATAACAAACTGAATAAACTAGAAAGGACTCCAGGCCTGCAGACGTCAGCAAGGCTACCTCGAATGTCCCTGGACTGAAAGCTCGCTCCTGGAATGCTACTGCTACTCAAATGCTGCTCCAACACCTGGATCTGTGCAAACGATGCACAGAATGTAGCATCAGCACAACCGACCCCATGTGCTGGTAAGTGCCTGGCCTAACCCCGGCGAAGTAGTGACGAGGCTAGACCAGACTACTAGATAAACCTGTGCAGATTTATATACAAGTACAACAAAATAATAGCAGAAAGTAAACAATTAATACTGGGAGGGGAACATGCTTATGGGGTAGCAGATGAAAAGGAATATCAAGAATAACAAGGAAACTACATCTGATTTATTCTAACACAGAATAAGGAAAAAACAATCTACTTTCACTTGTTTCAATTTCCTCTCGTTGCAGGCGTGCAACTCGTTCCCAACTCTCAAAATATCACGTGGTAGACGTACCACTCGCTCTCATTTCATAGTATCACGTGGTAGGCGTACCACTCGATCCCATTTCATAATATCACGTGGTAGGCGTACCACTCGATCCCATTTCATAATATAACGTGGTAGGCGTACCACTCGCTCCCATTTCATAGTATCTCGTGGTCGGCGTGCCACACGATCCCATTTCATAATATCACGTGGTAGGCGTACCACTCAATCCCATTTCATAATATCACGTGTTAGGCGTACCACTCGCTCCCATTCATAATATCACGTGGTAGGCGTACCACTCGATCCCATTTCATAATATCACGTGGTAGGCGTACCACTCGTTCCCATTTCATAATATCACGTGGTAGGTGTACCACTCGATCCCATTTCATAATATCACGTGGTAGGCGTACCACTTGCTCCCATTTTATAATATCACGTAGTAGGCGTACCACTCGATCCCATTTCGTAATACCTCGTGGTCGGCGTGCCACACGATCCCATTTGTTTCAACACAATACACAAAATAATCC
Source organism: Nicotiana glauca (assembly GCA_026770625.1). Classification (NCBI taxonomy): domain Eukaryota; kingdom Viridiplantae; phylum Streptophyta; class Magnoliopsida; order Solanales; family Solanaceae; genus Nicotiana; species Nicotiana glauca. Next base: position 55,676 of record MU685858.1, on the reverse strand, counting down.
CTGCAAGGGAACAAGATAATATAATAAACTATCCCGGCAGGGGAGATCCAGCTATAACCAAACTTATTCAATTTCTGCTTAACACATTTAAATCAATGCTCAGTCTCAACAATTACCGGCTCAGTGTATAAAGATTTCCAACCAAGTCCTCATAAAAACAATTAAGAATTCGATAATTTAGCAATTGAGGACTCACGGTCATGCTCGACACCAATGTATAGATACTCGTCACCATGCCTTTACACTGTACTCAACAAATAGCAATTAGCAAATAAGACTCTACTCCTATTCCCTCAAGCCAAAGTTAGACCAAACACTTACCTCAACTTCCACGGCCAAATCAAACCACAACGACCGCTTTTCCTCTACAATTCGACTCCGAAACAATGATATCTAGGCATAATTAATTCAATAATATCAATAAAGGATCAAAAACATAATCCCATAGCCTAGAATTAAATTTCTTAGCATTCTTTCAAAAATACCAAAATTCGACACTGGGTCCAAATGGTCCAAACACGAGGCTCGGACCAAAACCTAGTCACGCATAATCCCACGAGTCCAAATGTATAATTTATTTTAAGATTCGACCCCAAATTGAGGTTGAATCACCCAAAATTCTCGAAACCCTAACTCTACCCAAAAACCCCTAATTCCTACTTTGACTTCATGATTTAGTTCTAGGAATTTGATAAATGATGATAGAAAAAGAAGAAAACGAGTTAGATAATGCTTCCCCAAGAAGCTTTGGTGAAGAATAGCTCTAAAAATCGCCTATGTGCTGTGGAGAAGACAAGGTTTATGAAAAATGGGAATAATCCCGTAATGGTTCTGTTTTGAACTTAAAAATTCGCTGGGCAAAATTGCCCTTCGCGTTCGCAGGAAAGGGGCCGCGTTCGCGAAGGGTAAATTAGGCAATTCATCGCGTTCGCATGAGGTTCAACGCGAACGCGTAGAGGAAAAATGCTGGGGGTCCAAGATTGGCCTACGCGAACGCATGTTAAGGGAAGCGAACGCGATAGAGGACACAATAAATCATCGCGATCGCGATGGCCAGAACGCGAATACGAAGAACGAAAATACTGGGGCCTGAATTTGGCTTAAGCGTTCACGAGGGTCAAGACGCGAATGCGAAGGTGGAAGGCACAGAGCTACGCAAACGCAAACCTAACGATGCAAACGCGATGAAGGAAACCCTTGTGCAAAAATTGCAGAAAATCTGCTAACTTCTTAAGTCCAAAACCACCTCGAACACCTCCGAAAACACACCCGAGCCCTCGGGGCTCCCAACCAATCACACACACTAACTCAACAACATCTTACGAACTTATCCGTGCGATCATATCGCCAAAATAATAACAAAATCATTGAATCAAGCCCCAAATTCATCATTTTTCATTATAACTACATAAACTTCAAACTTTAGATATTTAGGTCCGAAACACGTCAAATGACGTCCGATTTCGACCAAACTTCACAGAAAGAGCTTAACACATATTTAAGACTTGTACTGGGTGTCGGAACCAAAATACTAGCCCGATACCATAGTCTTTTAACTAATTTTTTATTTTTATTTTCCTTAATAATTTCAAAAAATAATTTAACAGAAAAATTCTTTTACTCGGGTTCTAGACCTCGGATTTCGATTCCGGGCACATGCCTGAGTCCCATATTTTTCTACGGACCCTACGGGACCGCCCCATCATGGGTCCAGGTCCGTTTACCCAAAACGTTGACCAAAGTCAATTTTAATCATATTAATATCAAAATTCTTTAAATTTTTCACAGAATTTACATATTTCAACATAAAATCTTTCCAGCTACGCGACTGAACTACGCACGCAAATCGAGGCAACTAAAAGTGAGGTTTTCAAGGCCTCGGAAGCTTGGAAAAAGAGAGAAATCCGGTGACCCTTTGGGTCGTCACAATTGGCCACTTACCTTTGTTTAATCAATTTTATCGATATCTTTTACGAAGAGATAGTGAAAGCTTTAAATGTCTTTTCATAGTTTATAAGTTTTTATTTTCTATTTCCTTAAGTTCGCCTTAGAAATGACAAATATTTCAACATACAGTATTTTTATTTTTCTATATTTTATATTAATTTTGATAAGATGGGTATATTCTGTTTATTAATATATGTGCATTACACGTAAAATAAAGACTAATATTATTATAAAAGCACGAATAATTTATGCTAAATATTGAACGATTAAATTATCCCTAAAAGATTGAATGACTTTTATCCCTTAAGTATTTGTATAATTTAATGATTTAATTATAAATTATCAAATGTTGAAATTAATTTTCAATATAAACTACAAGTACACCGATCCTACAAAGTTAATCCTACTTGGATTAGAAAAGCATGTCCATAATTTTCCTTAAAAAAATATTGTTCCTAATTACAAAAAATATGTAGTTTTGTGGTAGAATATGAGATTCCTACTTGGAGTGCTTTCTTTTTTTCTTATTTACATTAGGAATTTTAAGAACTCTTTTTTACCTTTTTATTGTGCAAGGAACGTCATATAAATTTTATTCATTCTTGGAAATGATTTATTTTTATTTACGTGTTAGGAATTTTTTTAGAGCAAACTTTACTTATAGCCCATCGGCCCAAACACATTTCACCCGGTAGCCCAAAAACTGTAACATACGTTTTATAGCCCAAAAATAATTCTAGTGGCTAGCCCAAAAGTACTGAGGCTCAGATCTGTAAAGACAGATCGCGGAAAAGAGAGGCGATCACGCTATGGCTACTGTCGCGCCCCCTTTTTTCCCTCCTCACATCGGGAGAATCGGGTTAATGACATTTTGGGTATAAGACAACTCACACCTTTTGGGAATTAGGTTTTTTTGAAGAGTCGCCACCTAATGATTTATGGTGCATTAGGACACCTTCGGGGTTTAATTCTAAGTTCGTTTGATAACCAGAGATAGGGTAAGGGCTTGAAATTATCCTAAGGGGAAGGTGTTAGGTACCCCTCAAGATCCACTAATATGGTTCCCGACCAGACAGTTCTTTGTAAATTTGGTTCAATTGACATATAAGCAAATAAGGCTCAAGAGGGGATTTTAATAAACAACCGTTTGAAAGTAAACAAAGTATGAAAGAGCAATTAAGGCTTTAAACAAGGAATTGCAATGCTTTTAAAAGAAAGGGAAGATAAAGGAAGGGGGTCCTAGGTTTATTAAAAATATGGATCACATCAATGCAATATCCGGTAATAACTCCTCAAAGAGGGGCTACACGTGGTATTAACGCACCGGTCATCATGTCCATATCTACCTTGTCCCACCCCGTTTAAGGTACCAAAGCGGGGATTGGTCTCGAACACTATTGCGTGCTATTACCCGTCCCGTTCCTATCAGTTCCATAGGAATTTAAGACTACTATTCCTGGGGGGGGGAGGGGGGATATTAGGCTGATTTTGGTTTCAAAAGGTAAAAATCTAAGCCGACATACAAAACAAATAATATGGCATGTTAAAGGAAACATGTAAACAAGTAAAGGCTCATGTATACCTCCTCAAACAAACACATAAATAGGATGACTTGCACATACATTTAGGGTCTGATTAAAAATATTATAGACGAGGGGAGTTCAATTGTTGAAGGAGACCAGCTTAATACATAACTCAAATAAGAAGTCTGAATCAGGCCTGCCTGCTGGTTGTAGCAATTTCAAAAGGCGGATTCAATTTTATTGTTATTACCCTAAGGCTTGCCTAAGTATTTGGGTGAGCTCTTAGGAACATCGTATCTACTTACTGATTTAGAAGTGCGGCAAAGCAGAACAACCTTTAAATGAATGGTTTGAGACCCTATAGGCATGCTTGCTAGACCTCATTAAATAAGGAAATTATATTAATTAAAACTGATTCAGAATAAGCTGGTTTTAAAACAGACTACTAGTTTCAGATTCTATAGGCGATAGTATCTACTATTGCTGATTTTAAACCCTATGGACATGATATCTAACATTGAATGTGAATAGAAATGAACCAGATTTTTTACTTACTTTGGGAATCCCTATAGGCATGATTTCTACAAAGGGATACTGATTTTAATGATATCTGATTTTAACCATTTAGATCCTAATAACATGGTATCTAAAATGTAGAATTAAACATACATAATCTAAAACAACAGATCCTAAGACATGATTTCTATTGTGGCCATTTTTAGTTCCTATAGGCATGATTTCTAGATTGCAGAATTAAACATGCAGAATCTCAAGTCCTATAGGGATGATTTTTAAATTGCAGAATTAAACATGCATAATCTAAAACAACAGATTCTATAGACATGATTTCTATTGTGGCCATTTTTAGTTCCTATAGGCATGATTTCTAAAGTGCAGAACTAAACATGCATAATCTCAAGTCATATAGGCATGATTACTAAATTGCAAAATTAAACATGCAGAATCTTAAGTCCTATAGACATGATATCTACCCTCAAGTATGCATAATTCCCAACCATTTTCACTAGCCATCCCCAGCATTTATTACATAAATTATTACAGACCTAGTAATGATTTACATCATAAAAGCACAAAGAAAAGTTACAACTAGAGAAAGCCTAATTCTTGACTTCCTTTCTGAGTTATGGAATAAACCACCTCCAATGCCATTGATCCAAAGCCTTTCTCAGACTTGAGTATGTCAAAGTTCCCTAAGGGTCTCAAAGGGACCCCGGGCAGTGCTCACACCCAAGTTACATAACCAGAATAGAGATGAGTGCAGTGTGGAAATACCAGCCCTTATGTGTCTAAATTCATAGGGAGCTCATGGGTCCCAAGGCAAGCCTCACATAAAGGGGGCAGACCTTAAGTTCTAAGAAGATAGTGAAAGTGTCGGAACAGAGTTTTTAAAAAAATTGAGGGAATAAAGGAGAGGGGAAAGAGTGATAGGGAGACAACCATTAGCATTTCACAGAGTTAATGACTTTATACAAAGGGGTCAGGGGTTGGGAATCCATTGCAAGGAGCCCAGGTACTTAGGAATGGGTTAGCTATGCACATCAATGGGAGGTGCTGACATGCCTGTAAACCAATCAGAATACACAACATCTAGAGGACACATGGAGGTTATGATCTCAGGGGATCAGGTTTGGGTCATGCACAGCAATGTCCAATGCTGTCATGCCCCAAACCAACCACAAGTATTAAACACATTAGGATAGGGATTTAGGATCCACAAGTCATGATACATTGCCATACCCCACTTGTTGAGATCAAACTAGGTTTGTTGTTATTTGAAGTCACGATACATTAATTCATAACAGAAAAAAAGGAAATTACAGCATACTTAATAATGGTGTTGGGTTAAATACAAACAGTAGACAAACAAGGATGTGAAAGACAGTAAATAAGCATGTTGTTGTTGGTGCAGAAGCTTAATTAGAACATACCAGTAAAATGTAAATGCAGAAAAAAAAGCAAGTTTCCCACAGCATAGCCTTGGCTTTCAGCCGGCTAGATAAGGTAGCAATACAAGTAGTAACAGAGAAAAGAGAGAGATTTAATAGAGTGCGTGTCTGAATTCAAGTGTTTTTATTCCTTTTGTTCGTGTTTTGAAAGAAAGAAGTATAGGTTATTTATAGCTTTCTGAAAATGAGTAAAAGAGAAGTAATAAGCTGCAAACATGGAAACAATCACAATTCAAAATCAATTATGCAAGTGATTGTCTTTAATTAAGGGATCACTTGCTTAATGGGCAGTGACAAGTTAAAAATAAGGAAAGAAATTAATTTGTAAGCAGCCTGATAGTTGCCATAAAAGAAGTAGTAGAACATTAAGTAAGCAATCGAGTCTAGGTACAGAAATACACTACTTTTGGAAAGAATTCAGTAAGGCAAGACAGGAAAAGAAATCAATTAACCTTAACAAGCGAGTGAAATCAGAATTTCATAAAGGAAAAGTTTGAAATCAGTCACAAAATTGAAGGTCAAACAAAGAAGGAAAATCAGCACATAAATAGAGTGTACAAACACTAGACATGCAGGGCCAAACTATTGGCAAAAAGAAGCAACATGAAATTGTAAGGCCCCATGAAAATTTGTACTCGAAAAGCTAGTAGACCGTAGTGTCAAGTCCCGAATATGTGTTAGGAATGTATAAAAAGCTCACTGCGGTTCGGACCCTTTGTACTGATTCAGCATTTGAAAAACAGAGTAAAAGTTTTTCCAGAAAAAGAGCCGAAATGCGGCCCAGAATGCGGTTGCATATCAAGTATGCGGATCACATTTCTTCCGTAGATAGAGTCAAGGGTTTGGTTAAAATCAAGGTCAAAATGCGATCCATTATGCGACCGCATAACTGATATGCGGACCACATGTTGTACCACAGAGAGAGTCAATGGTTCAGTCAATTTGAGGTCAAAAATGCGGTCCATTATGCAACCGCAAATCATGTATGCAGACCGCATTTCCGTCGCATACCGAAACAGTGGAAAAATGTTTTTGGAACAGATTTTGCGGTCCATTATGCGGACCGCATTTTGTATCTGCGATCGTAGAATGCGACCGCAGACCCGACTTGGACTCCAAATTTTCTAAATTTTAAACCTGACCCCCTTTTCAATAAAATACCCTAACCCCTATTTTTAATCACTTTACTGAACAAAATAAGAGAGAGGGAAAAGAGGGTTCTTGAGAGAGAAAGTTCATCTTCCTCAATTTGATTTTCCAAAGTCACCCAGGCCCGGAAATTTTTGAGTATTATCTTCATCTCCATTCTTGCAGGTAAAATTCCCAACCCTTTTTCATTGATTTTTAGATTTTAATCAAAAGGGAGATTCTTATGCATTGATTCTTGGTAATAGGGGTCGAAACACTCATGCATGTGTATTAAAACCTAAAATCTAGTAAGAGTAATTGGGTGGGAGTAAAGAATTGTGTAAAGGAGGGTTGATAACCTAAATGTGTTCGGGTAGTGATTGTGAACTCTAATTCTAAGAAATGTGTATTAATTTGTGCACTAGATTGACGTTGCCAGGCTTTTTGGTGAAGTTGGAAGTAGAAATTAAAAGGGAATTCGGCTCCAAGTATATATGGCTAACTTTGACCTTTGTAAAATCGCCTTGTTTGGTGTTTGAGTGCTTGGTAAGTGATTCCTACGGGAAATGTCTGTGCAATTCTTGTGATCGGTATGGTTGAGTGTTTATGGTTATGTCTTTCTATATAATGGTGTAACTAATTGGCAATAAACCAAGTGTGTGATTGTAAATGGGCTATGTGGTGAGCATTGTGAAACAAATGATGGAAAGAAATAGCAATTGATGCAATCGGAACAGCTGAGGTAGTAATATATATGGTCTGTCGTGAAAAATTCCTGTTGTAACATAATATGCATATGAGTTGTGGAATACGATGGAAATGGTATAGATGGCTATGGAAGTTCTTGCAAATTGTTGTTGTTGCCCTTTGGAATTGTTGTTGTTGTTCCTTGACAATTGTTGTTGTTCTTTGTGAATTATTGTTATTGTTGTGCTCTTAATGGAATGCGATTGTCTAGTGGGATCGGGTTGCGCGCCGCAACACAAAATGATAAATCGTGGGTTGGGGTGATAAGGGTGGCCGAGGTAATAAGGGTGGAAAGTGATTGAAATCACTATTGAAATGAAAATATGAGAAAGTTGTGAAATCCTTGATGTGAAAAATATTGAAGGGGATATGGAGAGATTGTAAACTTGTCTGGCTTGATTGTTTTCTTTCATGTGTATTTGATTGTTGATTCCATTATTACTTGCTACTCGTGTATGGTTTGAGTTTGCTTAGGGCAAATTTTGTTTATACATACCAGTACAATTCAAATGTACTGACGTCCCTTTTTGCCGGGGGCGCTACATTCGTATTATGATTGTAGGTGGATCTATATCGGGTACCCCAGTTCACCGGCAGTAGCACTCCTTCATCTTCCATCAGCCGTATTGGTGAGCCCCTTTCCTCTCGGGGTCCTGCGTGGCGCATGTCACTTCTACTCCGGAGTCTTATTTTGGTTTTGTGTAAGGTATAACCGGAGCCTTATTACCGGCAAGTACTGTATTATCCTGTTGTATCTTTAGAGGCTCCATAGACAGTAAGTGTGGGTTGTGAACTTATGTAATTGTATGTCGGGCGATGTAGTTGTAAACTTCGTTATGTAACCAAGTATGTTGTGTATGTTTTGAAAAGGTGATATTAATTATAAAATAGTTAGTTCCTTGATTAATGAGTAATGAAAATACGGGGTATCACGTGGAATAGGAAAGGCACCCTAGGTCCGCTTGACTGGGGCTACCCGGTCGGGCGCCGGTCATGTCCCTCGGTTTGGGGCGTGACAAAAATAATAGCACAAAGTTAGCAGACTGCAAGCATTCGAAGCATTATAGTCATGTAGGTCAGGTCACATTGAATCAGTAGCGAAGAAACAAAATGTGCGAAGATCTCACAGTAGAGGTGAAGCAAACCCCCTTTAATAATTTAGGGTTTCGAGCATAATCGAGTTTTAGAGAAGATAGAAATCTAGAATCAGAAGAATCACACAAAAAGGAATAAGAGATTTTGAAATAAAGAACTTCAAATTGAGTCATGTACTTAAACGAACGGTCTCAGACCCAAAGCCATAGGGTTTTCAACAATAGTAGAGTGTTAAAAGAGGATAAACAAGCGAATCAAACAAAACTCAAACAAACAAGCATTCGTCTAATAAACAATCAAAAGAAATTAGGTCTTTTAACATACAAACCTAGGTAGAAGAACGATATAAGCAAGCATAGAAAAATATGTCCAGAAAATTAGAGAAAAGTTTCGAAATAACTTAACAAGAAAACCCTAATTGGAAAAGATAAAGAGTTTTGAAAGCAGAGTTTTAAAAGAAAGTTCGAAGAAAATGCTTAGAAGTTCAAAGAAAACATAGATCTAAAGCAGATCTAAAAGAAATCAAAAGAACCTTAGAGATTAGGGTTTTAGAAGAACCCCAAATGATGAGAAAGGCCTTGAAAACCAATGATCTAAGCAGGAGAATCAAAAGTCTGACTCGAGTTGGCCGTAGAAAGGTCAGAGATGACCGGTAAATAGTCATCGAGCAAAGACTGGACAAAACCCCTTCAGGATCTGGTCATGAGACCACAGAAACGAACACGTAGAAGCTATGCTAGGATGATACAGGTCTCCGATGACCTTGGAAGGCCATGGATTAAGGCGAATTAGGGTGGCGGCGGCTAGGGTTTGATGGGGTTGTAGAGAGAATTTGTGAGAGAAGGGGTTTCAGAGGTGGCGGATTATGAAGAATGAAAAGGGTTTGGGGTTTCTTTGGGTTTAATTAGGAAATGATTAATGGGAGCCGTTGATCTAAACGATCAACGACTGGGATTAGATGGGAGTCCGGGTGGGTCATTTAAATGGGTTGTGGGTCGGTTTGAATGGGAATTGGGTCAAGGTATTTGGGATTCTAATTGGGGTTCAATTTGGGCTATAATCGAAATAAAATGGGGCTAACATTTAAATAGCCAATTTTCTATTTTGATTTATAAATAATAATAAAATAATTTTTATAAATAAATTAAAGGTGCTAAAATGATTTGCAGTACATAACTATCAAATTAAAAATACTGGACTCGATTCTTTATAGATATGAATGCAATTAGACCTAAAAGAGGCTATATTGCAATTATATACAATTTACCTTTAAAAATACTAAATAAATTTGTAAAAATATGCAAAAAATATATTAGCCATATTTTAGTATAAATATGAGAATCTAATAGATGAATCACCAAAAATGATAATTTTAGAAATATTATTGTGTTTTTTATGAATAAAATAGGGGAATAAATTGGTTTAAAAAATGTTTAAAAAATAAGGAAAAATGATAAAACATTTGGACACACTTATATATGCATACATATGCTATTGAAAGTATTTTTCATATTGAAAATATATAGGATAAATTGGGTATCAACAACTGCCCCTCTTTATCTGGGAAGGATGAAAGAGTTGTCGTGTAAAAATATGATGGCCAATTTTGACTGAGCGAAACGGTTTGAAGAGGTTTATGCTGTGCCCTGGCTTCTGGGCTACCTACATATCCCTGGTTTTACAAAAACCATGCCATATGTAGTTCGAGATCCGTCGGCGAAGTATGCCGATGGAGACTTTTCAAGAACGGGCGCAATATCCAGGACAGGGTGAGTGGTTAAGGTCTGATAGGGCTGCGGGAACTGGAGCGGGATTGCTCCTACCGAGATGGCCGTTGCTCACCGGTTTACTTGAAAATAATACAAGCATATATTGTGTGTAAATTTAAATATGATGCAAATTCCCGTCGGACCATGAAGGTTGTCTTTGGACGGTTAGGATGACATCCTTAGACCATGATGTCCTGGGCCATGAAGCGTATAATGAAAGATTCGCAGGCCATGAAATGATTCTCTCGGGCTATGAGGATGATGCCTCCGAACCATGATACCTTTGAATGATGATATGCAAAAGATTAAAAGGGTCGTCAGGCCATAACATGGTGTTCTCGGGCTATGAAAATGGTGCCTCCGAACAATGATGCCTTTTGATAATTTGGCGATCTTTCAGCCCATGAGATGCAGTTTTCAGGCAATCTTTCAGCCCATGCGATGCAGTAGGTGGCGATCTTTCAGCCATGCAAATACAGATGATGTGGTGATCTTTCAGCCATGCAAATACAAATGAAGTGGCGATCTTTCAGCCATGCAAATGTAGATGAAGTGGTAATCTTTTAGCCATGCAAATGTAGACGAGGTGGCGATCTTTCAGCCATATAAATGTAGAAAAGGTGGAGATCTTTTAGCCATGAAAATGCAGATGAGGTGGCGATATTTTAGCCATGTAAATGTAGATGAAGTGGCGATCTTTCAGCCATGCAAATACAGATAAGGTGGCAATCTTTTAGCCATGCAAATGTAGATGAAGTGGCAATCTTCCATCCATGCAAATGTAGACGAGGTGGCGATCTTTCAGCCATGAAAATGCGGATGAGGTGGCAACCTTTCAGCCATGCAACGCAGAAAATGTAGATAGAGATAACGTTTAGTCTTGGAAGGCAGAATGGTAGCCCTATAAAATGCAGATGGAGATAGCGTTTTGCCTCGAAAGGCAGAATGGTAGCCTTATGCAAGTTGGAAAGTAGAATGGTAGCCTTATGCAGTGCAAATACAGATAGAGGTAGAACTTAACCTCGGTAGGTAGAATGGTAGCCTTATGCAAGTTGGAAGGCAGAATGGTAGCCTTATGCAATGCAAATGCAGATAGAGGTAAAGCTTAACCTCGGAAGGCAGAATGGTAGCCTTATGCAAGTCGGAAGGCAGAATGGTAGCCTTATGCAATGCAAATGCAGATAGAGGTAGAGCTTAATCTCGAAAGGCAGAATGGTAGCCTTATGCAAGTTGGAAGGAAGAATGGTAGCCTTATGCAATGCAGATGCAGATAGAGGTAGAGTTTAACCTCGGAAGGCAGAATGGTAGCCTTATGCAAGTTGGAAGGAAGAATGGTAGCCTTATGCAATGCAGATGCAGATAGAGGTAGAGTTTAACCTCGGAAGGCAGAATGGTAGCCTTATACAAGTTGGAAGGCAGAATGGTAGCCTTATGCAATGCAAATGCATATAGAGGTAGAACTTAACCTCGGAAGGCAGAATGGTAGCCTTATGCAAGTTGGAAGGCAGAATGGTAGCCTTATGCAAGTTGGAAGGTAGAATGGTAGCCGTATGCAATGCAATGTAGATAGAGGTAGAGCTTAACCTCGAAAGTCATAATGGTAGCCTTATGCAAGAAATAAAAGGGCAAATGATAATAGGGCTTTTCTTAGCTGATAGCAGATTACGATATCGTGATTATTGGGGACACTGTAACACACAAAATGTCACTAGTGTGTGTGGATAGCAAATGTGAGTAAATGCAACGGTTCTGAGAGTTGTATTCCTGAACAATGTTTGTCTCGTGAGTGTATAGTATGTTCGATGATTTCGTAATCCAAGTGCCTGCATCCAAATAAAAATCGTGAGTTTTATAAAGGGGGAGGTTAGTTCGTATCCCTACTGGCTATGCTTGACCTGCTTGGCTTTGATCTGGTGATACTGTATGTATCATTGGGGTAGTGTTGCTAAACAAGGTAATTTCAATAATAAACATGTGTGAGTTTGTAAAAAGTGGGACATGAATGTATAGTTAAAATAATAATTTTTTAGATGAACCAATGACTATGACGTGGTTCGGGACAATGCAACCTTTTTTGCTACGAAATTTTGAGGCCCCCTCAAATTCTGCCCCAGTTTTAATGGATTGATGCTCCTGATTGTTTCTTGCAACGATTCGGCTGAAATTGCTTCGAAATTTTGAGGGTCCTCCTCAAAATTCTGCCCCAGTTTTTAATTACAGGGGGGAAGGGGGAAATGAAAATTTTATTGAGTTGTGACCGAACACATAGGGCTACCTACATATCCCCTTAAATAGAAAGCATAAAGATTACACATAGTAATGCTTGACTGTATTTGAATTAATCGGCTTTGACCAGACTTCCCCGTCTATTTCTACAAGTATGAGGGCTCCTCCTATCAGAACTGGTGAACAATATATGGACATTGCCAGTTGAGAGAGAACTTGCCTTTGTCTTCATCTTGATGCAAAAAATTTTTCTTTAACACCAGCTGCCCCGGTGCAAATTGTCTTGGCTTGACTCTTTTGTTGAAGTCTCTGGACATTCTGTTCTGGTAAAGTTGACCATGACATACCGCATTCATTCTTTTCCTATCTAAAAGAGCTAGCTGCTCGTAACGACTCTTCACCCATTCTACATCGTCGAGCTTAGCTTCATGTATGATCCTTAAGGAAGGAGTTTCTAATTCGGCGGGAATGACAAATTCCGTACCATAAACCAGCATATTAGGGGTTGCCCCAGTTGATGTGAGGACCGTAGTGCGATACCCCAATAAAGTATATGATAACTTCTCATGCCACTGCTTACGTTTTTCTATCATTTTCCTTAATATCTTCTTGATATTCTTGTTGGCGGCTTCTACGGCTCCATTCATCTGAGGTCTGTAGGCTGTGGAATTCTTGTATCTGATCTTGAAAATTTCACATATAGCTTTTATCAAGTCACTGTTGAGATTGGAGCCATTTTCAGTAATGATTGACTTTGGAATCCTAAATCGACAAATGATGCGGTCGTGGACAAAGTCTGCCATGACTTTCTTGGTTACTCTCTGTAAGATGTTGCTTCGACCCATTTGGTAAAATATTCAATTTCTATTAAGATAAACATGTGCCCGTTGGAAGCGGCATGCTTGATTGGTCAATAACATCCATTCCCCCAGCGGCGAATGACCATGGTGAACTTGTTGCATTAAGCTCATTTGGAGGTACCTTTATCATGTCTGCATGTGTCTGACAGCGGTGGCATTTTCGGACATACTGGATGTAATCCGTTTCCATGGTTATCCAAAAGTAACCTACTCAGAGTATCTTCTTTGCTAAGAGGAAGTCGTCCATATGTGGACCACAGGTTCCAGCATGAATTTCCTTTAGTATCCTGGATGCTTCATTTGTGTTGACACACCTTATAGTCCCAAATCAGGAGTCCTCCAATACAGGATTCCTCCGTTGTGAAAGAAGTTGTTGGACAATCTCCACATTGTGCATTTCTGAGTATGATTAGCAAGATTCGGGTACTCTCTTTTTGCCATATATTCCTTGATATCATGAAATCAAGGCTTTCCGTCTGCCTCTTCTTCAACCTGGGTACAATAAGCTGGATGATCATGGATCTTTACGGGAATGGGATTAATGAAATTCTTGTCTAGATGTTGTATCATAGATGATAGGGTAGTCAGTGCATCAGCGAATTCATTCTGGATCCTGGGAATATGTCAGAATTTTGTCTGTGTGAACCTCGTTCTCAATTCATGTACCTGATGCAGATACGGGAGTATCTTGGAGTTCTTGGTTGCCCATTCTTCTCATACCTGATGTGTAAGCAAGTTTGAATCTCCAATTACTAGAAACTCTTGAATGTTCATGTCAATGGCCATCTTGAGCCCTAGGATGCAGGCTTCGTACTCGGCCATATTATTAGTGCACGAGAATCTGAGTTTGGCAGACATCGGATAATGTTGAACGCTTTCTGACACCAAGACTGCTCCTATGCCAACTCCCTTGAAGTTTGCTACTCCATCAAAGAACATTCTCCAACCGTCATAGGATTCTACAATGTCTTCTCCTATAAACGATACCTCTTCATTGGGAAAATATGTTTTCAAAGGTTCATATTCTCCATCGACGGGGTTTTCAGCAAGATGGTCTACCAATGCTTGTCCTTTGATCGCCTTCTGAGTTACGTATACAATATCAAATTCACTTAGCAGGATTTTCCACTTGGCGAGCTTGCCAGTGGGCATGGGTTTCTGGAAGATGTACTTTAAAGGGTCCATCCTTGATATGAGATATGTGGTATAGGCACAGAAGTAATGTCTCAGCTTCTGAGCTACCTAAGTCAAAGCATTATAGGTGCATTCCAAAAGAGAATACTGGGCTTCGTACGGAGTGAACTTCTTGCTGATATAGTAAATGGCCTGTTCCTTTCTCCCTGTTTCATCATGCTGCCCCAAAATGCAACCGAAGGCTCCATCTATGTAAGGCCCCGTAAAATTTTGTGCTTGAAACCTAGTAGCTCATAGTGTCAAGGTCCGAATATTGTGTTAGGAATGTGTAGAATTCTTCTCGTCGCGGTTTGGACCCTCGGTGGTGATCTAAGCTTTAAAAATCAAAATAATAATTTTTTCCAGAAAATTGTCGTTTCTGCGGTCAAGAATGCGGTCA